>DWDX01001424.1:0-18786 GCA_018245675.1 Agara michaeli | reverse complement strand
ATACATACATACATACATACATACATACATACATACATACATACATACATACATACATACATACATACATACATACAAACATACATACATACATATTATACGAAACAAATTGGCCCGGTGTTCGATAAACAGGCGAAGTGAATACAAAATTGTAAAGTTTACAAATAAATTATGAGCGACTCGTTATAAAACTGTAGCGACATTAAACAGAACAAGAAAGTCACGAACAATTACAGCGGGGCATTATGCTAAACGACCTTCGCCGCTAATAAATAAACCGCTCACGTCCACGACGCCGCAGAGACTCAACATCCGATGACGGACGGTAAAAGCTTAATACTGTTACAACAGTAACCACTGTAAAACTCGCGGTTACTATATACTCGCACCTTAAAAGTTCCGTTAAAGCTTACATCGACTATTTTGAAAAATGAAATATTTATTTTGCTGAAATACGGTTACATCTTTCACATTTGACTTTTTGACGTTCTATATACGTAGCATATACGTAGTATATACCTACAGCTTTATTACGTGAACAGTTCCAGATGTTTTTTAATTAAGCAAAAACTATACAACCCTCAACATTTTCAAGCATACGACAGTACAATAGTAAGGAACAGTGGAAGTTTTCCCTCTTATTGCCTCGCAAGAAAAGGCGCTTCTGTATTGGATCTCAGATTAAAGTTCGATGAACACAAATATCTAAGGGCTACGTGACCACTTTACTTCTCCAGCCCTTTTCTATGTCTATACAACCGTATTTTAATAGGTGCATAATATGAATCGCGGACACCTTTTTCATTTATTAAAGATAACCAGGAAAAAGTAAGTACATATATAAAATGTTTATTTTTAAACTTCCAAGGTGCAGTCACATCAGGGTGATATTTCAATTTTTTTTTAAATAATACGAAGTATATCAATATTAATCTCAATTCACTAGTGCAAAAATTATATACACGTTGAATTCTTTTGTAATGGTGGCCTAGATTGATTCGGCTGAGGTGGTCAGAAAAAAATTTGGTGATCTTAGGGTTTTCCTTTTAGCTTTACCTGTGCCTAGCAGTGGAAAGTAACAAAGGTTGCACAAACATCTAAATTGGCCGTATTTCTTAAGAAATCTACTCCCATCCCTATAAATAAAAAACCCAAAACAACAACAACAACATCAACATCTTTCTAAACTTAGGAGGCCGTTAATAATTCAACGCTTACGTTTAACGCGGGCGTGGAAGGGGGCCGACGGGACAAGTTGATTCAAGCATTATATTGTGTCGGGGATCATTACAGCAATCTAAGATTTCAGAACTTTATACAATAATTCAATGGACATTCAGTTTCGATCGCTTAACCGAAGAACGGGAAGTAGGAACGTAGAAAGATACATACTAATGAAGTCCTGATTATATTTATTACAGGATGAAATTCTAAAATATGTATATAAAGACGGAAGACAGATTTCAAAATGAAATCTTTATATTTTTTCAATATGTATTTCTATTGATTGTAGAAGCTGGCTTGCGTAATTTACGTTTATTTAATGGTAAGCCGGATGCGGTAGAAAATGTAACGTTAAGCTAGCCTAGAAATTGCTGTATATAATAAATGAGGATAATGTTTAACTTGAAAACGAATAAAAAGTCGCAATTTCTAACATTCACATTGTAAAAAAGTCACTTTCTACCTAGTTCGGTTCAGGAGAGCGCAAATACAATGCAACACGGTAGATATTTTTAATTCTTGGCAATTTATCCACACTAATGTATACCATTCGCTGCGGAAGCTCCTTACTTATAAGAGACGTGACTAACTACCCATTAGGACTGCTATAGATAATTTTACACAATGCGCCTTGGGTAAGTATTTCAGGCAATAAATTATTGCCAATTTTGTCTCTAAAAATATAAATACGACCATCACTTTATACTTAGAAGAACAACTTTTGCTTTTCTATCCAAAAGCTTATTTTAATCTGATATCCGAGCCGCTCAGTCTTAGTCCAGTAAGGCTATGCAGCTGTGCAGAAAGCAGTGCATTAAGTACGAGCATCTGAGGTTACCCTCCGTATACGATACAGTCCCGTACATACGTTTTACTAGTACTTTAATATCTACATCTACATCTTATTTTAGTCGCAAGATTTTACAAATAATAATGTGCTTCTTCTTTGTTTTCCTTTCTATTATACTTTTCATACCTAAAGAAATCTTACGAAATGTGATGTTAGATGATGTTTTATTCGAGTTAAACGCTGCTGTGTCATTGCTGTAAGAGACCATAACGATCGTACATTAATTGTCACAGGCCTTAATTAGAGTTTGTGTGACAAACGCTAGCATTTGTTTTTGTCTCTGCGTTACGAGATCACAATCTTCTGACTCCAACCGCTCAGGCATAAAAAATATTAGAGTAATACGGCGGACAAGGTTACTGGTAAAAGAAGAGTTGCGCGTAGAAAGAAGTGACTCCGCAACACTGCGTGGTCTCCTGACATCTTGAACTGAACGTATCCAAATTATTTCGACTCCCAAAAGATAGGGAAAAGATAAGATAGATTTCAACATTACAGCTGACCGATCTTAACCAGATATAGGTACGTGAAGAAGAATAAAATACATTGTTATCATTCATCTTATCATATCTTTTTGACATCCCTCAACGCCCCTTTGGTAGGCGAAAGAAAAAAGATCTCAGAAAACATCTAAAGTCAATAATATAACGTATTTATTATGTAATGACCAATTACACTTAATCACAGTTCTAAATTAGTGCAGTTTGTTTAACTACATATAAATTGCATTGGTGGATTTTTAAAAAAGAAATTAAAAAGTATTTGAGTGCGCGACTGTACGTTGAGTGCTGGAGGTGGCTCGGCCCCGGTGAGTGGCGAGCAAATGGGTTACGTACTTAATGATATACGTACCTATATGTATCTATACCGTTCTATTAGACCATTTAAAGTTACATTTTATAATAGCTATGTCCTCTTATTATACGGACGTATATAAGAAAGGGGAGACGGGGGCTAGAAACTCTGGTGTTCCTTGCACGTACTTGTGTTATTTCTTAGTATTTGATAGGCGTTCGGATTTTTGTCTTTTTCTGCGTGAAGTTCACGGAAATCTAGACTTTGGTCATATTTCACCCTTCGATTTTTTCTCCTACTCCACAACAAAACTGTAGCTACGCCCACGTGTCAAAGAAAATAAAACTAAAATAATTTAAAGATATAATACGCATTTGTAATAAAGGTTAATTTTATAAAGTCGTACAGTAATAAGTGTATTCTCCCAACAGTGCTCTGACGCGCTTTTAACGTCCCGGAGAACTAATATTTCACCCGGGTCGGGCTAACGATTTCGTGCTCATACTACATGTGTATAGTATACTCGTATAGTTTTGCATGGTCTGTTGGTCTAGTGAGTAAAGCTTAGCCGAGGGTTCTAGATTCGACTTCCATCGCGGACAGATATAATATGTATGTATGATGAGCAAGAGTATTGATATTGTTATGTCTAGGAGTGAAAAACTATTCCACCAAAATCATTAATGTAATAGAAACCCACATTTGATACAAAACAACTTGCTACATAAGTAGCCGAATACCGGCATCGCCAGTAAAAAAGAATTAAATCTATTCGGATATCGAGTTCTTTGGAATTGGAATTTCCTGGAATCATAGCTACCGTCATACAAAAGTTCTTCAATCGACTTCAAAAAGAGGGGTGATTTTCTGAACCGATCTGTAGATTCAAAAGCTCTAACACTGGATAAGTTGACGCCGATTTAGGGAGACCTAAGGCCTCATACCCAGTAGTGGACTTCTAAAGGCCGACGGATGGAAGTTAAAGTTAAATTTTGGGGGGACTCCTTACACCCCCAAAATGTAACTTCAACTTCGATTGTCCTAAAACGATATTCCAAAACAAAACTTTTAAAAGCAGAATTAACGCTATCATTTTGATCTGTTTTATGTTCGTTAATAATTCGTAACGTATTTAATTCGACTCGCTTCGCAACTTCTGAGTGGAACTGGAAAAGTTCTAAGAATTCTTAAGGATACATCTTAACATAATTTGTTATCTCCAATACAATTTCGCTTCGTTACGACGCAAATAAAGTATGTCGATAAAAAAGACAAGCGTAAACGGTGATTGTACAGAGACATCTCCTTTTACAAGCAAGATATTGATTGCTTGGAAGGTAAAGAATTTAAATACGTTGTTACTATGTTATTGAATAGTCAGAAAATAAAATCTTATTATAAATCACTAACGCTTAAAGGTTGGCCCCATTGGTATAAAGCGATTTTGTTGACTGAAATATTATTTTTTCTTTGAAATCAGATGATCAGTTCTGATAGCTATATTCATGGTAATTGGTTCTCTGAAAGCACCTGCCGCCCACGAACACCTGGCTGGCGCAATATTAGCAAATGAGCTGTTCCTTCAACAGAAAGGTGAATCCTGGAATTGGCTCATGCGCCTGTTGACTATGAACACGCAATACAATATATTCCAAAAATGTCAATACGGAAATAAAATTGCGCCATAGGTATATATAAATTGGGAAAAGATATTCTTCGGTGATTAAACCATTGTCTACAGCTTTCTATTTCTGTCGAGGATCAAAATTAAAATATTCGAACCATATTCGACGGAGATCCGAAGGTTTTCAGTGCCATATTTTCCTTACGGAACGATAAAAATTTAGGTGAGTCCCCGTCTTTGAGGGATAATAAAAAGGCAACCAATCAGGAGAAATGTTTGATTTCGCAGCATAAAACAAAATAAACTTTTCTCTCGGCCTCCACTCGAGTCGGATGGGGACATACGCCCTTACCTTTTGAATGGTAATATGAAGCCACTGGAACAGGCAGCTAACAGACTTAACAGGTTTAGTGTACATAAACGTTTTTTAGAATCGCGTGACTTAAGATTGATTCAAAGGAAAGAAGATACGGAAATACCATACTCAATAGAGCAGTGTATGAAAATGAAGCCGCTCCCGTATTACAACTAGGGGAGATGGGGTATATGAAAAACAGAGCTACACGGGATCAGGTTCTCATGTAAGCGAGAGCTGATACACCTCTAATCTCTTTAGTCCCTACTCCTTGGTTCTTTTCGTTAATTCAATTTATTAAGTTCTAAATGTTTAAGGTTCAAGACCATAAATCATTATTAATAGACTATAATACGTTTCAAGAACGGAAACGCTCTCAATTAAATACTC
Source organism: Agara michaeli (assembly GCA_018245675.1). Lineage (NCBI taxonomy): Eukaryota > Metazoa > Arthropoda > Insecta > Lepidoptera > Hesperiidae > Agara > Agara michaeli. The sequence continues at coordinate 13,548 of DWDX01001424.1, read as the reverse complement.
GATATAATTATTAAATTAGATATTTTCGTTTCTTTATCTAGGTACTAACTCAATTTAATTACCAGTCTGTGCTTCGCAGGGCATGTTACGCAGTTGGCTTGCTGTTATCATTCGAAAATAATCGTTGAACTTCCTCAAAGGTCTTAGAGACGGTCTAAAACGTCCGACCACCATGTCTATCAATCCGTAACGGAACAGTATGGTGGAGTATGCTCCATGCCAGCCGCAAATGCAACTAATTATATACGAATACCAATATTCAGAAAATAATGTATCCTTTTAACATTTTCTGGCATTTTAAAATATTTGTATCCGTTAAAACTAAACAGAATAATAACGGTAACGATAAACGGTCGCAATGTTATGCGTAGATTTTACTGTAACCTTATTTAAACACTTTACCTTACCAAGAGTTGTGAAATTCTCTAATGCGACTATGAACACGCAATATTCAAGTTACAAATGCGAATACGAAAATAAAATAGTGACATAATGACATGTAATGAGATAAATTTTCTCAATAAAAGATATCTAATGTAATTTTTTATTATTATCACAGTGGTAGCCCCGCGCGCAATAATCGCACCACCGCTTTGGCTATTACTACCGCTAAATAGTAATCTTAACATTACTGTACGCCAGTGCGAAGGGTGCGCTTGACAGTCACTAGGATCAGAGGAGTACCAACGTTATCCCCAGAATAAGTAGCTCACAATCTTTTTACACTTCCATCCTCTTTGAGATAACGGTGTCCGTCTCGCAGTGCCCATTAAACACCAATCGACTTGCTATATTGTATGAAACTATTCATCCATATTGCTGTAATAAAAATATTAAATAATTGCCAAGTTATAATAAAAATCATATTATAGAAAAGATATTTTTGCTCGTGAAAAATATTTACAATTAACATAATTGTGTGCTTTTACGACTTACAAAATGAGTTTCAACAAATACAAAACCATAAACACCACATGTTAGCCTTGAGAATATCCCGTAACAAAATAAAAAAGGTTGCAAAAAGTTCCAAACTCACCGAAATATTCTCGAGAGTCCGGCGACTTTGCACTTGACACTCACTACACTCGCGAAACCTCCCCTCAAACCTCCCCTCGTGGCGCTACGCCGCCCGCCCTCGCGCGCGCTCCGCCGACTACTGCAGAGAGCCGAGGTCCTTCCATCGCGCAGTAACTCGAGGTGACTACTTTTAATAACCCTGGAGAGGATATCTTAATACCTTTATTGTATTGTACCATTCGTAATAATGAAACAAAATATAAATTAGCATAAAAATTTTGTAGAACATTGTACTTAGGTTTAGCACGTCTCATTACTGAGTGCTGTTACTTTTTATACATATATACAAAAGTAACAAGTGGTACGAGGGCTATGTTATGTAAGCTGTGTATGTGCTGATAAATATCAAAATCTAACTTTCAATTGGACTGAAGTCCTCGAGACCGATCACCGATACCTTGTTGCTTTTGAAATCAAGTTCTTGTGTCTGCCTACAACTCCACACAAATCTGAAAATCAAAAGCTCCAACACCTCAGCTTCAGGGACTAATATAGGTATAGCCTTGATGTATCTGAAGACGAACCCTGAAGTGAAAATTCTACTACAAATTAAGTAGTCATAGAGGTGTAAGTAACCTGATTAACAATCCACTAATAACAATAATAATGATATTTTTAAAAAAAACTGTTATTTTTCCATTGACTTTTATGAGCAGGTTTGAAGCCAGGACTGTCCCACTCGGTACAGTATATCGCGCACTGCCTACACTGAAGACTCAGTGCGCATGCGCGGCCATCCGAATGGGATACAGTCAGCTGACGAGAGTTACTTAAGGTCAGTGTGTCACTTGAGCGTTTGTTGTTCGAGCAGCGAAGGCCAAAGAAACTGCGCCGCAGGTGGTGTGAAAATTATTGTAACGAGATACAGGAACATTGGTATTTTCAACTACTACATTTACAAAATTTAACAAGCAGACAAGCAAACACACTTTCAATTATAATATTAGTACGGGTAACATTGTTAACGGCATTTGAGACAGTAATTGTCAGGTGGCAATTTTTACCATGTCGCATGAATATCATTGAAGATTAACTCGATGAACTAAATTGTTGTTATTTGACAAATTTAACAGTGGAACTGCCACTGGAACACATAGACAGAAGTTTTTATATTTGAGAAACAAACTAAAATTTGAACATTTTGAAGTTAACGAAACTTTTTTTATTGAAGAAATAGGCTTCCGTTTGACTACGAACTCACCTGGTAGTATTACTTGCATTCTAGGCTATAACTTCATTAAAAGAAAATATAAATATTCCATTTCATTATACCATTGCTGGATATTGATATACTCTTTTAATGAGAACATTTAAGGTCTACCCCATAGTTATAGCTTTAAATAAATTTATAAATATATTTCATTTTAATGAATTTTACTGTAATGAATCAAATTTAAAAAATCACAGCTTCACATATAATATCAGTGGCGTATTGCAGATAAAGCACACAGTCGAATCCTATTTCCCCCAATATGTTGTATGTGTAATAGAATAATAATGTCACGAGAAATACCTGCACGTGACAGGCGTCCCGGCGTGTTAGCGTGTCATCGTGCCGCGGTCCCGGCGTCGTAACTCCGGCATTACGAGACTGGCTGCAAGACCTTTATTATGCTTTCATTCGATTCCATTTCTACCAGTAAGTCAATTATTTTAGTTTCCGAATGATGCTTCCATAGTATGAAATTGTAAGCAATGCTACCGGAATCAAAATTTGCTGCAGACATCAGGATCTTTTAAAATACTTTACTCTAGGTTCTTAGATTGATAAAACTGTTCTACGTTTTATGATTAGGTGGCGGTTTTTACATTAGAATTGATCGAAGTATATTTCATTGCTGCAATTTTGTCACGTCCCAATACTGGGCACGGGTCCTTTCCGCAACTGTGGGAGGCACGGACCAAGTCCATTTGCATAAATTGCTGTCTTTGAAACGCTACCGGCCTATGATTCCTATGCTGTGTTGAAAGGAGTTTAAATTAAATTGTAAATAACAATTTTCTCGGTGAGTTCTGTGTGTGACTAGAATACTGGCGTCGGTTTCTTGCCGGCGTGTCGGCGCGTCACGCGAAATCTCGGTAGAGTCGTAAATCTGCGTGTTTACGACCCCGGCTGCTGGATCCCAACAATAATTAGATTCGACTGCGCATACAGCGTTGTGCTATTCTTGCTATCATGAATATAAGATCAGACAAATTTGCTTTAAAAACTGTAATGTACCTACTAGTAAATTTATATAGCGAATCCTCTCAAGTTATATATAATACAAGTGAGACGATTGAGTAACATACTCTTTAAGGATGAGGAAATAATGAAAGGGTCTTGTAACTGCCATCTAGTACTCACCAACGTAATTGCTACGAGTACCTACTATCGGTCGCGGTCCTACAGTCGTATTCAAATAATAACAAAACAAATAAACCGACCGTCGAGCGAGTCACCGACGCGTCTTGCGCAACGTAACATATAATTAGAAAGCCTTATGCGGCTACTTATCACAATCGAGTCAATTACTTGACAATTTTACCAACATTCATATTTATATTTTAGAATGAAATTAGCCTCCACTTTGTATTATTACAATAACAAATCTCGCTGTAAATGTGGTACAAATTCCTCGGTCCGCAATCACGAAACGTTTGAAACAACTCGCGTTGCGGGAAAAATAATAACAATATAATCTATCTCCACAATAAAGTCTTATGGCCACTAAAGGCGAGCGCTGAACGTGCTAATGAAAACTCGGGCTAACGATATTAAAGCCGGAGAAACATTACGGGTTAGTTGACACTGGTGTTAATGAAAAATTTCATAAAGCTCCTCTGTGCCCCGAGCGGGACGTTTCGGGGCGGTGCGACTGCAATTTTCACTGAAAACATCTGTGGGCTCGAAGTGGCCGGCCCTAGAGCAATTTGAATTTTCGAACTGTTTTTTGTATTACCGATGCTCACATCGTAAAACCGAAGCTCTCATTACAGTACTCTTCACTCTACAATATTGTAACAAATTCATGCTAATATACAATAGGAAATTGTGAAATAACTATCCCGATACCGGCATTATCAAAATGCGAGATAGCTCCATAAACAGTTAATGAAAACATGATTACATATATAGGAACGCAGAAGAAAGATATTTAGCATTTATGTGCCTACGCATATAGAGATTCCAAAATAAATTATCTTAAATTTCGGACAAATTCTCAACTTTGCGTACAATAACTTTTCTGCCAACACATTGCACTCTAATGCTACGATTTAAAACCTACCCTAATAATAATAGCCGTTTAAAACGATCACAAAAACGGCGTACTAGAAAGAAGGCTTTGGCCTCCCTCGAGTGGAACAATAAGTAAAAAAATATTAAAATAATATTCTTTGGCCATGGTTCCACTAGAATACTGTGTAATATAATTGGCGTTACATTAAAGTTTGAAGAATGTCTTACAGAATTGTACCCATTCTACCAAACGTTACAAATTTTATAATAAAATCCTCACAAACCTTCATCAGTAAATTCCGTTCGCCGCAATTCTCAGTAATTTCCACTGGCCCGTTCACTGCAACTTGGCTTGATATCCAGAGCATTCCATTCTTCATTTATTTGTTTACAATGTAGAATTTATACAATCGAGAGCGAGAATTCTTACAGCGCCAGCGCGGCCGGCGTCGGGTTCAAATTACACGAATTGGAAAAAAAGATGGCCGACAGGACAAAGGCGCGAAGGTAATATAACGCGAATGAACTGGAAAATTTTTGCACTCCGCCCGTTGTTACTTTAGGATATCATACCAATACCATTTCCATTTAGCGTTCTGTTATTGTTTAGTCGCTAATGGCTTAAAATATCACCTTATTTGCTCTCGACCAGTAATGGATTACGGTCGGTGTTAAAATATTATTGAAACGACAAACTTTGACTTCTCGCTAAGGACATTTTTATTGCTTTAACAATTTTTCGTCCTTATATTGAAATAGTAATATAAAATAATATAATTGGGACACTTACACACAAGGCTATCTCAGTCCCAAATAGGCAATTAAATGCACACTGTTATTATACATACCTATACAGATATATTTAGTCAAAGCAGACAAACAAATCTGCTCATCACAGAATTTTTTTTCCTGAGTGGGATTTAAGCCCAAGACATTAGGTACGAGTACCTACATACATCTGTAGTAAATATGAAACACCAACTCACAGAGAGAATTCAGTATATTACAAGTGATAATGTCTGTTGATTACTTTTAGTCAATTAATCGTATAGAATAAAATTTGGAGAAAAAATGTTCAGAATCGTATTTAGAGAACGGCTTTCATTATGAATTTTTAAGAGAAAAATTGCAATTAAAATAATTAGGTTCAACGCAATACACGTTAAAAGCTATGGGGTTGAGGCTAAGTATTCAAATTATACACGGTGACGCCAACCTCACCGACGGTTAAACGCTATAGGCCAGAGGCTGTCAACATTTTCAGATCAACCATCCTCATTGAGAGTCAAAAAATTTCCTTAGTCTATAACATATAATTGATATATAACCACGTTAAATATGCAGTTTCCGAATCGAAACATACAAAATTCTATTTTTGAGTTCAAAGTTGCATTGAAAAAGATGAAGTAATGATTCAACTCTCATTAGATATACATATATGAAAAATCATGTGGTGCTTTTTTTTAAATTTCCTTTGAGCCTTTCAGAGACCCGTTGAAGAGTTACGAGCACAACGCCTACAAGTTACCCCTATCGCCACTTTGAGAATGACTGCGGGAGACGAACGACTATTGTCGCGGCGAGCGGTCCTCCGCGGTCGAGTTCCCGCGTGTACAGTTCCACCTGGCGCTAATGAGCTCCATTATAGCGTTGTCAATGTACACGCCATTTTGTCGGTTGCTTTTGATCGTGGTACCGCAAACCGCATTCTGCAGTAGTGTTCCAAATCATCTCGTCGGTTCACTTTAAGCGTCGGCCGGGTTGGCTCTTTCCTGTTATTGCCATATGTCTGGAACTTACTCTACCACACTGCTCAAGTGCAGTTTTATCTATTTATCTAGTTACGGGCTATCTTGCCAACAGTGATCACTTTGTTAGTAAAGAATACAAACGCTTCGCAATGAGGACCTAGAAGTACGCAGACTGAACGACCCTCTGAAATCGCGTGTACCACTCATATTAGGTTTCGTCAAAGAAAAAGTCATAAGTTGTAAGCTCGAATTAGACACGTATGCGACGATTGCTCTGTGCTCGAGGCCGCGCCCTCCGCCGCGCTTGTTACACGAAACGGACCACGCAAGTGCCCTACAGTTAACCGCCCGCATACCGCGCGCTCTAACGAACTAAATATTCACACTTGCTTGCAAATTTAATGCTTTTCATGTAAAAAAAAACCTAATTATCATTTTACGATAGTCCTAAGAATATTTTTACGCGATAAGTGTAACTTATAAGAGTTTTCAAAACAATTGCGAATAGTAACTTTCTACATCCATGAAACATACATATATACATGAAATTTATATTTATTACGATGGATCGGATAGAAAGGCACCGCAATATTTGCAAAATTAAAAATATTTTTGCGAAATCTTAAAACATGTGCCACACAGTGTATTTTATAGACAACAAACAAGCATTCCATCTTCTTTGATCGTAACCAACCAACACATTTATTTAACAATTGTTTATAATCTAGCTAACAAAACTAATTAATCTTTCGTAATCTGAACTAAGCGTTGCAATAGCATTGCACAATCAACACTTTTCAAACAGACAGTGACAACGCGACAGCCGATAGCCGACGGGGTTGAAGAGCAAATGGCGTGCAATAATTTACTATCACAAAGCCTGATAGACGTCAAACGGAATAAACAATGAATGTTCAGTCATCATTCCGTACCCTGTTTATTTATTTGGGTAAAATCAGCATCCACCAGGCTGTTGTAATCGTTGGCTCCTTGGACTTCGTAGGCTCGTAGAAATGGCGAATAATAGCTCCCTTCGGTAAGACCGTCTCAGCGACACGGCCGGGTGCCATAATTGCTAATTTCATATCATTTCCCGTTGAAATTTAAAATTTAAATTAGCTCTAAACGTTCTGCTCTAGTTGGAAACTTTTGTGTACATAGACAATATAACTATTTAACTAAGGAGCTTTTAAAGTAGGTATTGAATGTTTAAGAAAATCAACTAACTTCTAGTGAAATAATGACAGTAACTGAAGACATACGGATGTATCCACACATACGTCGCAGAATTTCTGTTTAGAGTAGAGCGACAACTTGAAGTACAAAAGTGTGTGTGAGTGATCCTATGAATGTCTTTTAGCTATATTATTTGCAATACAGTGAGAGGAATGACAAAAGAGAAGATTAAACAGTAAACAGAAATGCCAAAGAACGTATGAAAGATACAAGTAAAATTGCACTTTATTAACGGTAGTTATTTATATATATCATCGCTGTGACGAAAGTAATTTCCAAACAAAGGAGCATCTCTCGGCCTCAAATTTCCCTAGAACGCCGGGGTTAATATGATACATTGTAATAGCTGAAGTCCAGTGCTTTCGGAGTAGTAAAAATGAATAATGGACGTCCCGCGGCAGTAAAAGCTTAAAAGTGCTATTTGCTACAAAAATGTCACTTTAATAAATAAATTTCAGTGACGCGCGCCATTTTTCACGATTTCATCAATTCACAGAAGCTATCGCGATTTTAACGATACAACGCTCGCTTTATTCGATTTTTAAATGAATTGTGCGACGTGATGGAGAAAGTTTACAAATGGATTGTTCAGTTTTATTTTTGGCGTGCTGTTGAATTGTGGACCAATTTTTGTGGCAATTGAGTGTCACACTTGTATTTGGGCTGTGTAATGTAATATCTGACATCCTAACAACACAGCAGGGGATCGCTGGATTCAAAAGGCCGAGGACAGGCACGCCGGATTGGCACAGATAATGGGAGGCCTTCGTCCGGAGGCCTAAGGAGGCTTATGGTGTCCCGTCTGCCTGTTTGCTAGGTTAACTTTATAAAAAAAAGTGACTTGTCTCGTAGGTTACCTAACTAAAAAATCCTCGGAGAGCTACATATTTGAAATGCTTCGTAGTCTCAGCCTACCACATCGCGGTGTTTTTATTTTGCAGATGAAACACGGCCAGCGCTAGCGTTGCCGCAGTCAAAACTTGCGGTCTCCGGTGTACAACTTTTACGAACTTTCCTTGTAAATCGTAAACTAATAAAATATTATGCTGCAATCCTTGAATTAAAAACCAAATAGAATTCATTATACTGTAGCTGTATTTTGTAAATATATCCTTGTATATCTTTACACCCAATTTATATAATCATAGTCAGTCTTTTTATCATCCCACTAGTGGACACATATCTTCTCTTAAAGTAAGAAGTGTGAGTGACGTGTGGGTGAAGTCATTACACTGCCCTACGTGTCGAGTCTAGAATTAGATTGTTCTCAAACATTGGAGAATGTTATAAATGTACAGATGTTATATTCTTCTCAATCTATTATAGCAAAGTATTACGCCAGTCGGTGACAAAGTATTACGTAGTGAAGGCCTCGATCCCTTCTGATATGATATGTATGTACTTATGTAGTAAATTCCAAGGCAGTCGCCTGCATCGGACACTCGATGGCCCTCAAGCGAGGCATTGTTGAGAGCGTCACATATCGCCAAACTATTTGCGGTAGACGCGTGCATAGCTGTAACACTACGAGATGGTAGTATGGATGCCATAAACACTGGCCACATTTAATTACTTTTAATGTCGTATGCGCCAAGCTTCCAAGAAATATCTTGGGAAATAACTGGTAACACACCGACAAATATTTCATCAATACGTTAATAATTATGCTCTAGGGGTCAGAGACTAAATTCTGTACCAGAGAACACGGGTTCGATTACCACCCAAGACACATGTTTGAGTGATGAGCACGTTCATTTGTTCTGTGTCTGGGTGTAATGAAAATATCTAAAATATGTATGTTTATCAGCTATCCGGTTACCATAATACAAGTACAAGCGAGGTATCTAAGTTAGATCTCGCTTCCAGTGCTTAGTCTCGATGTTTATGTGCAACAGCATGCAGCCCGCAGCCGAGGGCTCTCGTAGTCAATACGATCTGCATCTCCTATTACTATGCTAATGGAGTTCATGCTCTGATCCTATTACGAAACAAACAACCATTTTATTACCTTGTAAGGGATATACCTTATGTTCAGATATTGTGGCATTAGTAGGCAACCCAAATAATGCCTTTAAATTGACACGATAAAAAACAATGTCTAGATATGTTAAAGCAAAATATTATTCTAGCAGAGCGTGGCTGCGAACTACGGACCTCTGGGTTACGAGCCCATGACGCTTCCACTGCACCGCTCTACTCGTGTTTGTTGTGGCGGAAACTGGACTGATGTGGGTCACTACATCATTGAGTCACATGTCTCTACGTCAATAATGATGTGTGACTCAGTGTCGGCTGATGCAACTGGGCTAGTCTAATGGAAGTAGAGGGGAGTAATATTAGGAGTGGAGTGAACGGAAAAGGGGACAACTCAGCTTTGACTGCCGTGAAACACAGGTATCGTGCAGCGTCAAAACATTTTAAAACAAGATCCATCGAAATAAGATTTTTAACGGAAATCAGTCCAAACGTATATACGAAGAAATTTATATTACTAGTATAGATAAAGAAGTATAAATATAGATGTTCGTATAACGTCGGTGCTATGGAAAGAATTCGTTGGAAGGTCCCTTTCAAATTGAACAAAACTCGTTTATATTTCAACTTTAGGAATTTTTCCATCGGATGATGAAATGAATAATTAACAATTTTATTCCGATTTTCCAAACAAAATACACAGCAGCTTGAATTAAGATTATTCCCTGCTAAAGGTCGGAACAACTCATTTACTCCTGAAACAGGCCGTACCTACTTTACAAGAAAGGGTCTCAAATTAAAATAATACGTAATGACAAAAGTTGGAATTCATTTCTATTGTCTGAGAAGAACTCCATACAATTTGAGTTGCATTGTTTGATTCGTCGGCAAACAATGTGCAAAACGTAAATTTAGGGGTTTTTGTTTGATTTACGTAAACAAACTAAGAAATAACAAACTTAGTACTTTGTACTGAGCGATTGAAGGAAAGGCGGACCACGATGGACGGAGACGTCCTGAATGTTCGGCAACATTTTGGAAGATAATTGTATTTTAACGTCCGCTTTCAAATTGCTCATTATTGTGTATTCGGACACTCAACGGTACTCAGAAGACATTTAAAACTCGGACATTTCTAGTTCCCAAGTTAATAATGTAGGAATATTTTTACAAAACTTGTGTATATCATAAATATTGCACACAATACTCCAGTTTCATTTCCTATAGTAATGCTAACAGCTTCTAAATATTTCAAATGTTTGTTGATCAAACTAGTTTCTGGGTATTTTTTTTAACTATACAACGTCGTAAAGTTTTCGCAGTATAATATACAGAAACGTATTTGTCAATTGTAAAGTTTTTCAAAACGAATGCGCACAAAATTAGTTTCAGTCGTCAAATAAACCTCAGCCGTTCCGAAAAATATCTCGGCTACGTAAAGAAAAGAGAAAAAACGAACGCCCTTACAATGCGTACTTTTTTACTAGCATAAATTTTGATCAACATTTTCTACGAGTAGTATCTCATTTGCCTTGCCTGTGAGTATATGACTTATGTCAATCGTAATATAATTGTTATCCCGGACAAACCGAAAGACAGACAGATATGCAAATTTTAAAATGTTTGTTTGTGTTTCAGTATCGTGTAAATAACTATGTATAAGCACCTAAGAGAGCACAATAGTTATTATTATTGTTATTTTGCAATCACAGACAGAAACTTAAATTTTATTTACATGTTTAGTTTACAAACACGGGTGGTTGTTATTCGTGTTTTTCTCTGTTTTACTCAGTAAAGTGGAAGCGGGCTCGGCCCATAATCTCTGGGTCTGTGGTTCGAAGCCACGCTCTGCTAAGTTCTTTCTATTTTTGCTATTTAACTAGATATTTTTTGACATTGCATTGCAAGGAGTTCATTACTTTTTCATATTGCAACACGTCGTTCGTTACAAATACCTAAAAAACCTACGTGTATAATCTTAACATTAGCTATATTTACGTAACTTTAATAATTTACTTTAACATAATTTTTTACAAAGGTTCATATAAGACTATTAAAATCGACAGAAAATAGAACATTGAGCACAACTTTTTAGCCCTGTCTTGGGAATGAAACGATAATGGTATTTAACAAAAGTTATTAAAGTCTCGAGCTGACAAAACGCAAAATTCCTTAATTAACAACTGGAAATTATTTTTTCCGTGTCAGTTACTTCATGACGTCACTCGCGGAGTCGCTATAAAATATGCAAACGAAAACAAAGCCGGAGCCCTCGCTCATTTTAATCGTATTGTCTTTTAATTAGTGCCCGGCAAGTAAATAAAAATATACAAAGGACCCCTGCAAAATGGAAAGTATCTATTTAATTGAGTTTTTGATTAATAAAGGTAAGGTAAGGGTTGCCAGCGAAAGGGGGATGGTGGAAAATTTAAAAAGTTTCCGCCCAATCGAGTCGGAGCCTCCCTAATTGTGTTTACGAGTCGGCCTCAACTTTTTCTATCAAAAGTTCCGCCACTCGACCGTTATAAAAGTATTTAATTTCCGGCTAAAAGTGACATTGCACACAGTTTACAATTTATTTTTAATTCCGCCCTGGCATGACAGCGCGGGCAGGGATGAAATTTTCAGGAATGCCAATTGAAAACTTTTATGAAAAGACGAGTATTTAATGGCATTTCATTTTCTTCTAACTCCGGATATTGTACTTACTCGTAACTTCGGTGGTGTAATAGAAGAATATATTTCATTCACAAAAAGGACATTGAAATACATGTAAAGAAATATCTTCGTTTTAATAACACAAATTAATTTGGAGTTATTGTATTACAAGGTATTATTTGCGCGATGACTATGGAATCTTAACTAATATTGTAATTGCAAACGTGAGTTTGTTTGTCCTTCTTGCACGTCAAAACCAAGGTACGGAACGTGATTATTGGTGTGGAGACAGTAGAGGGCTGGAGAGTGACATATGCTAGTTTTTGGCGGCAAACATCTAATTTCCACGGGAAAATTCGTTTTAATCCATTCGTTTAATCAACCAAATTCTATTAAATTGTTTTATTCAACTTGGAATTATTTTTATAATTTTTTAGTCAGAAATAAAAGGTTTGCTTCGCACAAATACGCTTTACAAGTACTACAGTATAGGTATTTATGAACTATCATGGCCCTTCTAACGAATGGCAAACGTACAATTTGAATGAAGTTGTTCGAGTTTGAAGAGAATTGGGACCCTTTGATGTGAAACTCGCGAATGTGCTTTCTATATATGTTATCTTCAATCGGCAAAAAATTATAAATGCTAATGTTATTTGATTTATTTTTATTTATCTCAGAGACCATTCAGATCCGTTTTATTGATAGCCAATTTATTTTGAGTCGCCTGTTAGGTGTCTTAAATTTGTGTAAGTTAAAACAGGTGCATAGTTCTTACTAGCGAAGAAAGATGGCACTATTTACAGTTTATATATGACGTTATTAGAAACATTGCACTGTTGTAATTCGTTGGCTAAAATACGTATTCCTATTTCAAAATTTCCACATCCCCACATCAAGTAGACGTAAGCCGCAGTCTCAATGCTAAGCCCATCAATGTGAATAAATAATTAATAACACAACAACAGAGTAATCTCGCGCGATTACTGAGGCCCTGACACTGACGCGACGGCGGATTATGCGTTTAGATAACAAACAAGGATAAATAATTTAAATACATATATTTCACTTCTATCGAGTCGTGGAAAATTCAGCCCAGTAGCTATTATATGTTGTCATTACAGATATGATAGTTTTTTGTAATATTGGAAATGACTACATTTACATTAAAAAGGTTAAGTTTTTCTTAAGAACGTTGAAGGATTATTGATTGAAATTGAAATTAGTGAAATGAAAATTGAATTGAAAAGCATTATAATATGTACAATCGAATCCCATAAGTATGTTGTACGTGTAAACCCGTGTTCGGTAGATAATCGTGAAGGAGAAATATATCTACATAATTGCATATAGGAACATACTCTACATACATACATTACAAAGGAACTGGTCTATAATAATCTATCTTCTTTTTATTTCTTTTATCAATCTGCATAACTTTTTTCCTATTACTTATCTGTATTCTGAAGTTTGTTAACGACGTCTATTCATATGAGCGTAGCTGGAAGCTATGTGTTATAACTCGAAATAAATATAAATATACCTTTGTTCTACTGCCTGCCTCGTTGGTCGCGCGGTTGCTAGCGCGACTGCCGATCGGGAGGTCCTGGGTTCAAATCCCGGGTTGGGTAC
>DWDX01001423.1:0-18791 GCA_018245675.1 Agara michaeli | reverse complement strand
AATAAACGTCTTTGTCTTTGTCTTTGTCTTTGTCAATCCACAGAATGGACATCATAGTATATAAAAAAAAACTGTTTTAGTGTTACTTAACCAGGTTTATACTGCACCTAGTGATTATCGTACTGAGTGTAGTAAACATGCATATTAATATATGAATCCCAATAATCCAAGAAATTTGACTGAAGTAAGCAGCATTTCATATTGCATTAATAATTTTATAATGGGACGCTTTGTACTGATATTCATTTATTTGATTATCTAAAAATAATTTCGTGTACAGAGTTAAAAACATCACTGACAGTTTTGTGGTTAGTATTTCATCGTCCCATTCTAGGTTCGAGACCTAGCTCGCGTTCCAGGATTTACAAAATTGTTTTGTAATTAAAAATTAAACATCACTGAAGGAAAACCTACAAACCGAAGAGTTCCCAATATTAAGAAGAGACCTGTGCCCGACAGCACAACAATAAATGGGTTGAATAAAATTGTCCATTAAATTAATAATAAATCCCTTATAACAATAATATTTATTCGGTATTTCCAACATACCACATGTATACACCTAATATTCAGATATTCAAACAGCACTCCTTTGCAAATTCGTAGTTGCAATACATTGCGGGATGCAAACAAAGGTGTTCTGGTAGAGGCACGAAGTTCACAATGTGGTGAAAACTGTTTCTCAGGATCCATTACAAGTGAGTTCTCTTTATAAGGACGTCTCCAAACTTCATTCCAGTAGCTGACAATCATCATCTTCAACGAAACCTCCATTCAACGCCTCATTCACAATTTTATCTTTGCTTTTCTTCAATTCACTATTAATAAAGGTTCTCCTGGCTTCCCTAGTTCTCTGTTCGCTGACTTTTTCGGACGACGGTCGATCTACCAATCCTTTGGTGAACGTATACATGACTATTGTGAAATCGCCTTCGATGAAAGCTAGATTTATCGTCGGTCCGGTCTCAACCGTACATAAGTTTGTTTGCAATTTATTGATAAAATCTATGCTTAAATCATAACTGGTGGGCACGGGTACGTAGATATTCATCTTGTCGTTCTTCCTCGGGCGAGCTACAACGTATAACGTATTCACGTCCTTATTAAAACAATATTCAGTGTCGTACATTAGTTTTTCGTCTACTAAATGTATGTAAAGTTGGTAAGCCAGCGTAATTTTTGTTTGACAATCACAACCGAGCGCTTTCATGTCTTCTTTTATTTTCGTTTCCACGTCCATTTCGATTGATTTCGCTTTACTTTAACAGTTAATTAGCGAAAATATTTTCATATTTTAACCTCAAAATTAAGTCATACAGCCGAAAGCTGATTTGACAGTTGACAGATTGACACTGGCACATGACAATGACAAAGACACCTATGACAGTGAATTAGGCGGCCGAAGATCCTTGTTCAGCCACTTTAAAGAAAAGTAGGCAATTAATCTTTATATATCTATAAATTATGTTGTACACATAAATAAAATTGAAGTGTTTGACTGTTTTTTTACAATAACTGCGTTAATACCGTATGTTTTTTTATAAATCATATACAGTTTTGTATAATAATTTTTTTAGCCAATAAATATTTTTTTATTTCTATATAAATTTACATATTTTATAACAAAATGTAATAGGTCCATTTCAGAGTTTAATTAATAATGTATTTTTTGTACTCTAACTTAATCTTATACATTCTCTAGTTCTCTCTGTACTTTATAAATTTAGATTTCAAGACATAGTTATGTAGCTACCATCTTTCTTTACGAATTCGAGCTCAGTCTTGCAACTGTTTGATATTAAACAAGGGGTAAAAGAAACACATATAATTTAAATTTTCTATTTATTATCAGTCATACAGCAGACATTCCTTACTCCATGAAGATATTATGGAGATAATATTTTATATAAATTACATATTCAGACTTTGGGTGGGTGAATATTGCTATTTGTATAGATTAATAATACGTAGGTAGTTATTTATTGAAATAGAATATAATTTAAGAGGAATATTTTTTTCCAAAACAATATTTTTACAGTTTCAATACACAATAATATAGTTGAAACACTATGATACAAAAGTATAAAATCCAACTTAAAATGGTTAAAATACCAATATTCACGAATATAACCAGATATTACCTCTGATTAAACCAACAGGTCTAAAATACATCTAAGCATTTATTTAAAATATAAAAGTGAATGAATTAGACAACCAACATGGGACAGTAACTGGCAGTATAAAAATAACTTTGCATGAAATAAAAATAATTGTTGGTGTATTATTTTTTGATACTGAACGATTTTTTCAATCATTAACAATAGATAAAAGATCATAACTAAAGAGCATTAAAATTGGTTAATTGCGTTTCATGTGCTTACAGGTTCTTTTGTTTTAATCATAGGGTAATTACTAGGTATATATTAAGTACATGATGATAATGTCTAATTAAGCGACCACTAACCTTACATGTATGGAAACCTAAATTCTATAAATAGGCACTAGGTGAAACCAAGTAAAGAGTTTTACAATTTACAAGATTTCATCAATCATTGGTACCTACACTAACTAATAAATACAGAGGTTACATTTTCAGACGCTTCAGAACGTGACACGACTTTGTAGCCCTACAACTATATTGTCCTGTTAATAACAAAATCTCTATGCTTCTATGAACACAAGTCTGTTAGCACCACACATTGTGACTTCACTTTATAATAAATCTTTATTAGTTTTAATGCACTTGCCTCTGAAACAGATTTCTGTCTCGTGGGATACTTCGGTGGACATCGAAGTGCTTATAACATTGGCCGGGTCCATAAAAGATGATATCGACGACGTTTCCACTTTAACTACTGGTTGCTTTGTAACCTCCACTTCATCCGGGTTGACGCTTTCTGGGATGGAGATTTTCTTCGATTCTGCCGTTTCAGTTGTTTCGTACTCTATCGCTGTTAACTCAGCCGTGATCTCTTCTGGGATGTAAGAGGTTTCGGTTGTGACAATTTTGGGTTTCTGTTCGGTCGTTATTTCTATTTCTATGTTTTTGGAACTAGATTCTGATTCTCTTTTAGTTATTTCTTCCGTTTTATTGCTAATTTCTGAATTAGTGTCGTCACTCGACGTTACACCGAACAAGTAATCCATTAGATTAAATCCGTCTGATCTGTCAAGAGACACACTGGATTCGTTTATAGTTGCTTCGGTAGGTTCACTATAATACATTTCATCTTCCAAGGTTGGATCCGGTGAACCGGTTCCCAAGTCCATATCTCCTGGGTTCATTTCATGTGTCGTTAATGCTTTTTCTGAACTTGTTTTGAATATGTTTTTTTGTGTCTCTTTGGAATATTCTGATCTGCTATCATGAACAGAAACATTGTTTATTTTTGGTATATCTAGATGGCTAACTAAAAGGTCCAGTGAATCGTCCTCATTTTCAAATAAGTTTTTCGTGAATTGTTGCCTCGGTTTATAGGTGGTTACTCTAAGTTTGTCGTTTTTATCCGACTTACCATAATTCGCTTTTGGTTCGATATATTGTCCCAGCTTATTGACAGTGTTGGGATAGTATTGCGATTCTGCTACTTCTATGGATTCTGTCACTGGGCGGACTTTCACTTTCTTCCAAAATCCACGGCGACGACTCCTACGGGTTGCATCTTCCTGGAAATATAAAATAAAACGTAACATCACGCCTGTAATCCCGTAAGGAAATAAATAAAATAAATTTTGTTGATATCAACCGAAGTCTTTCATATTATTCATTCTTGTTGTTAACTCCAATAAACTGTTTCAGTGATGATTGATGGGCATACAGAGTAGTAGTTAATTTAAATATAGCAAGTTTTTAAACCTTTAAGTTATTGTTTTAAATATCTTGAAAATATTGGTCATCAGCCAGCTTGGCCACCTGCCATTGCTTTACTTTATAGGGAACTAGCGTTTGTCTGCAACTTCGTCCGCGCGGAATACTGACTTTGGGCAGCATTTTAATTTCCTAGGATACTTTTATTGCGAAAGACAATATTCCACGCGGACGAAGTCGCGGGCAAAAGCTAGTATAGCCTATATTGATCAGTGATGATGTAGCATTCAAATGGTGAAAGAATTTTTGAAATCGGTCCAGTAGTTTTTGAGCCTATTCGTTACATACACACACACACAAATCTTTCCTCTTTATAATATTAGTATAGATATGATATAACAAAATGGTATGAATCTAAAAAGAAGTCCACTAAGTAACCCAGATTACAATGAAAATAGTATTCTTACCTCACTTGCGCCAGGAGATTCATTCCCAGTAGGTAGTAGAGTTGTCACCTCTTCATGTAAAGGTGTTGTAGATTTATAGGAGTATGTCTCGCCAGAAGATATTATTTTCTCAGGGGGTATCTCGCCAATTTCGCCTCCTTTGTGTTTCATTACATTCTTTGTATACTCATCTTGATCTTGTTCTTCCAAACTTTTCATGACCTCTTCTAGCATGCTCTCAAATGTAGACATGGAATCACCAGAATCACTCTTCGTTACTTTGCTTTGTTCTACTAAAGCTTCCAATGTTGGTGGAATATCTGGTATTTTGCTGGCTTTGTTATTTGTTGCAGGTGTAACTGATATCAATATATCCTCGTACTCATTTTTGGCAGTTATGATATCAAGATCCTCATTGTTTTGTTTATGCTCCGTAGTGGTAGACTTTAAATTGTCCGATAAGTCATTAGGATTATAAGGCTTAAAAGAATCTGACGAAAACTTAGGAGACCAGTGGTCAGTGTCGGGTACGGCATATTTGGGCCTGTGCAAGGAAAAGTTGGGGTCTTGATCTTCGGAATCTTCAATTTCGGTTTTTTTATGGAACCTTTCCGATAATCTTGGCCTGTGGCTATATCTGTTATATATATTACTTTTTACGGTAGTCGTCGTAACGTCTGTTTGGACTTCAGGTTTTTCTGCAGGCTTATCAGTGGTGGGTCGTCGACCTCGAAACCGATTTTTGACTTCGTATATTTTCTTAGTACTCGATGTTTCTGTTGATGTTGCTATGTGTGTATATGAAGGTCGCCTCCTGCGAAATTGTCCTCGTTTAGATGCCGAATCTTGCGTTGGTGATAGTGCTGAAGCTTCTGTACTAGGATCTGGTTTATAAACGGGATGAATATCTTGATTTTCAGGGTGGGCAAGGACTTGTTTCGTCTTCAGATCAGCTTGTATTTCATCAATACGCATTGTTGTACGACGTCTGTCAAAGGCTGGCCTATAAGTTATTGCCTGCGAAGCTTTTCTTCTGTCATTTTTTATTCTAATGGACTCGGTAGATGAAACTTGGTGATATTGTCTTATAACTCCAGGTCTTATACGTACTCTGTTGTAGGATGGAGTTGTTTGTACAATATTCTCTTCTGGTTCTTCTTGTTCTTGATTAACGTCTTGACTGGAATCTTTTGAGTCTTGAATGTCGGAGATTGTGGTTTCTTCTTCTTGTTTTATTATCGGAATATCATTAATATCCGATGAACCAAGGTGTTCATGTTCTGAGCTGGAATATGTTATTTTTTTAGATGAAATATCTTCAAAATTTTCACCTTTGGGTATAGGTGTTGTTTGTTTCAGAAAACTATCCTGTTCCTCTTTAGTTTCATCATAAGACGATAACGCTTCAATTGGCGTAGCACTGCTTCTAGAATGATAAAGGTAGTTATCTGCACGTGTTGAACTTAATCTGGGTACATAAGTATCTTCGGATTCAGTTTCTATCTTTGCAGCATCCGGTGCTTCGGGTTTGTTTTCTGTGTAAACATTAGTATGTTGAGTAATAGATAGTTGATCATTACTGTACGCATTATCTGTGTCAAAAGGATTAGTGCTTTCCAAGTTATTTGTCGACGAAGTTTTAGAAGTTGGCTCGGTTATAGCTTCGATATCAACTGTGCTCATTCGTTCCATAAGTGTAACTGGATAGTTCTGATGGAGAACATCTCTTTGGTATGCTAAATCATCTTCTTTGCTATTTTGCTTAATTCTTTTGTCGTACGTGTCATCATTTTCTGATGGTTTATAATGTACCCTTCCTCTACTTCTAGTTCTATAAGTTCTTGTGGTACTTTCGCTTGAGCCTAAAGTTTTCCTGGTAGATTTTTCTGTTGAAACTTTATTAGGCTCATATTTAGGTCTGATAGGTAATGGCTTTCTTTCTCTTAAGGGTCTACGTGTAACGATGCTTTTGGTGCTGTATTCTTCACTATCTGACTTAGTTGTAGAGTACTTTGGTCTACCTCTATTCCTTATTGGTGTCCTTCTTGTGGTGGTGGTCGTGATAGTCGAAGATTGTTCTTTTTCGTCAGTAAATACTGTTTCGTAGTTATTATACTCGTTAGGTGATTTAGTAGATTGTTCTTCTGAGAATATTGTAGACTCGCTACTGGGAGGTTCAGTTAAATTTTCGTAGATAGGTGGTTGGTTTTTGATGTTTTCTTTAGATTCTGGAGGTGGAATCAAATAACTTTCATCATCATTGTTATTATCAGAAACAGCCGGTGATTCAGGTTTAAAATCGTTACTGTTGTTCGACTCCACTGGACTGCTAGGTCGATACTCTGAAGTTGGTTCGCTGTTCGTAGTATATTCGTTGGTATTATAAGTAGGATATCTTGAATGTTGAATTTCAGATTCATAATGAATCTCTGGGGAGTAATTTTGCTCATGAGTTGGCTGTGAGGGCAACTGCTGAACGGGTGTGGATTTATCAGGTGTTTCTTCATAAGGCTTTTCTGTTGGTTCTTTTGGTGAACTTGATTGTTTAACAGGTGTCTGTACCTCTGGTTTGAATGTTGCATACGTTTCTTTATATTCATCAAAAAAGTTTTGATAATCTACTGGTGTACTAAAGTGGAAAGCTTGATTAATGGAATATGGATTATGTGTCTCTAATAGTTGGGCTGGGTATGTAGCAGATAGTTTACTTGTCGTGGAAGGAATAACAGTAGTTGTAGTGGTTTCTGTAGTTTTATAAACATTGTAATCTGGAGTTCTATAGTTAGTCTCTTGTGGGAAGTTTACGTATTGAGATGAACCATACTGGTTCCCAATGTTACTCAGGAAGAAAGATCCGCTCTTGGAAGGTGTCGTATTAATACTAGCTGCAGGTTCTTTAATGGGCCTTAAAGTACTAACGGTTTGAGGCTCAAATGAATAGTAATTCGGCTCATATTTGATTGGAGGATTCGTTATCGGGGCAGCAGTACTATAGTAGCTAAATCTGGGTTTTTGCGTTACGGCTTTATGTTTATTTTGCGGAGGGGCTGTGTACGAATTAGGGATCACGTCAGCAGTTGTTGATGGCTGTAATGGTGGACTTGTCTCTCTTATTTGAGAGTTTATGACCACTGAGCCGACATGCGGCGAAGGAAATGGAATCTTAGCAAATCCATTCGGCGTATTATAGCTTAAAGGAGCAACGAAGAATGGTAGCTGGCGTAACTTCTTGTCGCTGTGTTCTATATTGGACAGGTACGGCAATTCAAATTTAACATAATTTTCTGGTGGCGTTAAAGAATTAGGACCAATAAATACTTTTGGAGCGTTTAGTGGATTAACTGAGTCCAAAACTGCAACGGTATTGGCGCTCTTCAACGAATATAAAACGTCCCCAACTTTAATTTGGTCGTTTTTCTTTGCTTCCTGTGTTAAGAATATCGCCAGTGGTGGCTGATGTGGTTTAAGTTTTTTCGGCTTCGGAGTCGTTGTAGGAATTGTTATAATCGGCGTGGGGAACGTCATGTATTTTGGAGCTTGATCGAATCCATTTAAGTGTGTATTGTAGTTCGAAAACTGGATAGGCTTATAATTTTCAGGTGGATTTTGCAATTCAGCCGCTAGGTTTTGTTTCAACGGATTGGACTTCGGATTTTGGGAAAATATTTCCGTATTTACAAGTTGCGAAGTGCTAAGAGGATTTCTAAAATTAAACTGACCTCTGTTTAAAGATTCTAACGGAACATATAACAGTTGCACTTCTTCTCTTTCCACTTTCGGTTTGCCTTGAGGAATTTGTTCAAGTGGTGGCTTGTCATATGATTCGAATTTGATTTTTGGTATAGATTGCGGTTTCTTCTTAGCGAAAGTGATGTCTCTGCTAATATTTTCTGCACGGTATCCGTCAATAAATTTAGGTATGTCTGTCTTGGTTTTTTGAGCTTGAATAAATGGTTTTACAAGTGGAGCTTGAGGCTGGTTTTGAATTGAGGGGATGTTATCAAATTTGATTTGAGTTGTCGGAATGGGGGTGGGTTTTGGTTTAAATTGCGGGACGCTATCGAAATTGTATTGAGGGGCAACGAAGACATGGTTTAACGGTAAGTTAGGTTGCGTCAAGCCGAATCGTATGCTTTGCCCGAATCCTTGGTCAGTGAGATAATTTTGTGGGGCAGATGGTACGGACTGTAGATAGAGCTGTCGGTTCGCTGGCGTATTGATGAACATCCTTGAAGGGAAATTGTCCTGACTAAAGCCCGTGGGTCTAGCGAATCCAGGGAATGGTTCTGATAATATTCTCGGTTCAGCAATAGCTTGTCGTTTTATTTGCGGCGGTTCCCTCTCTACGGGTCCGGTTAAAGGCACCCAGTCACTGATGTCTGCGGTGTACGAGCTGATTTGTCGGGACCACCTGGACTGCTCCTTCTCTGCCGAGAGCCCAGCCAGGAAGACGAGGAAGCAGGCTAGCTGCACGCTGTGCGCCATCTGGAAAGACGAAATATATCAGTAAATTATTCCAGCTCCTTACATTTCATCGACTTATTCTGAGCTGAGATACTTTGCAACGAATTGTTATAATATACACATACAAAATGTTATAGATTGCTATTAGAATCTTTTATGTAGTATATTTGATGCTTTTGATTAACTTTGTATAGCTTTTCATCATCTGTTTCTATTGAGGTCATAAACTTCTTATAGTACTGAACAGATTATGCAGTGATTCCATATTTGGCTTAGATGATGTACATCCTCCAAGCCAAATATATATGTGATTATTTAAAGAACCACATAAAACCAATGGCCGGCGAAACGGTCTAATAAAACACAACAGTCACATCGTTACACAATTCGCGTGGGAACCTCAATCTTAACAAGTGACCATAGAAAAATATTTCGTAACGCCAGTAGAACTCGTAACTGTTAAACGGATTGCACATCTTCCGTTCGTAATATAATGTAATGGTGTAAAACGAGGATGTTTTAGATATTGTTGGACATCGAAAGACGAAGGGCAATCTGTCTATTGAGTAGTCTCTTTTACATATATCCATTACATATAATTATGGACTTCTGTGGCTGTAGCTGTGGCCTAGGAGTCAGTTCAGTCGTCAGTAATGTAAAGGTAAAGGTATATACAAATGCCCATTTACCATTTCAACACTAGCGGTATAGTATCAAGATATGGATGGATAGTGCACACACCGCTTTAACGTACCTTATCTGTGGCGAGAACTTTACCGTCAAATGGCTCATTGTTCCGTGAACTAGTTTTTGTGACACTTCGAGCTCATGATACTTTATGTTATTTACACATAGCCAAGGGTCGGTTTACATGAATGAAGGTTGGTTTCTGATTAGATAGAGCACAGGCCGCTCTTTGCTCTGATATCATTAATTAATTATTCGTAAGGCTGAGGCATTACGTTAGCCGCTATTGAGACTATCGTTACTGCCAAACTTTGGTTGCACGCTGTACACCAAACTTCACGCTAAATGATTACTGTGTTGAATTGCACCATAGATGTGATGAAATTGTACAAAATAAGTATGAATTGAGGTTTATCGTGGGCGACTTGTACAGAACAGGTTTCTACGTTTGTATTGGTGACAAAAAACAAACTTTCCCTTTAATATCGACGTTAGATTTTAAAGGAAATCCACAAAGATCGCAATAGCATTACAAACAGCTATATATATTATATGTATATAATTAACGTGTTATTCAGTAGGGTTGTCAATTTCTGTTAAAAATTATGTCAAAGATCAAATAAGAAAAAAATTTTGATGAGCGGTATTCTTTATTGAGATGCTACTTTTGAAATAATACAATCCTAAGCAGATGTAACATTTGGCTCACGTATCTCTCGGGGGAATAAAACAATCGAAACGTAACAGCACAAGGGCATCTGGGTATATTTACTACATACAGTCGCATAGAGTAAATTATATTACATATACGAGTATGTATTTTTCACCGATTTGAAAAGAGAAGACTTTCAATTCAACTGTTGCCTTTGTTTCGTGCCCATCTTCGTCATTTGTTAAAATATTTTGATAAATTGTTTATAAGTTAACGAATTCAATTATATTTTCAATAATAGTAAGTACTCAGTGCTAACACGAAAACTTTGAAAATAGTCCCTTTTCTCGGTGCAACTAAAAAGCCGAATTTCCTTTTTAGCGCCAACCCTAGTCCTCACCGGGTGCATTACGCGCACTCGGCCCGACGATAGCCCTTATTATCTGATCGCATACCGATTTGCTGCTCAATTCCTTTCGCAACACCGTTTAAACACTATTTAGTTACGTGCGAGTATTGTTACTGTTTTTAAGTATCTCATTGCGAGACTGCTGCAAATAAACCGATTGCATATGCCTAACAAAAGGTTTTAAGGTAATGAACTAATTGTTTATCTTAAGTATTGGTTAATTGTAACCTTAGGTCTAATGGCCGGTGCGCCTGTACTCGAGGTAACGTAATTTCTTTCTTTCTTTGAAATAATAAAAAATAAGTATTGTTCTTAGTAATGATAATGATACTAATGGATTAAATGATTTTACATCTAGACACAGAAATAATACTCGTGTGCGTAATCGAATCTAAGCCCCAGCACAGTATCGAGGGTCAGTATTTAGCGATTGCCATTACAAGTCAGTAGCGGTGCCCATGACTGCAACAATGCAAATATATGAGTTCCAACAAACAGGCAGCGGTGGCGTGTTATTACCGTATGCGAATTGCAAGAGCAAATTATCCAACTGATACCCATAGTCACTCTTACCAGAACCATTTCCCCGTACAACAAGCTGTAAGGCCGATGTAACTATAGTTATAACTATCATCAAGTAGGCCACGCACGAAGCTTTTCCTCTCGGAGAAACTGTGGCTAACCACTTGCTTTCACTGTCGCGTCGCTGGATACATCGATACGGGGAAAAATACAGCCATTAGCGTGCGTACTGTTTACGTTTTGTGCTGTGGTTTCCACGATTGTTTGTGCACAATTGTCTTTGATTTACTGATTTGTATTTACGCAATATGCACATAACGATCTCACCAAATACTCATTGATTTCTAGTGATATAGTAAAATTTACATTTACGACTGTCTTTTTGTAAATTAGGCAATTAAATGCCTGTGTTACAATCAACAGAGAACAAACAACCGTACTCATCTCACATGTTTCCGACATTAGTGTGACTAAACAAGTATCTGTAATTAGTTTTGACCTTTTGACCGCATGTAATATACTATAATATGCAAATTTACTATATTAATTTAGACATACGGATGTGCCTGTGTTCTAGTGGTTACACACCCTGTCTGCTGAGCCGGGCGCTGTGGGTACGATTCTACAAACAAATTTATATATGTATTTTATCTGTCTGGTAGTCATGCATGGAATCCGTCTACGTTGGAAGCTCGCCGTGTGCAAGTTGGTCTAAGATACATTATAAGTAATCGTAACCTACATTTCAGTAGCAGTGGCTTGCGCCGTGAATAGCTCGTAAATCTTTCCAATTTCCACAGAACAGTTACTAGGTGTGTACAAAGAAAGTGCTGCATAAAGATCAATGCATCTTCTACGAAACGATGCGCTTCGAATTGCATACATTGTTGTCGTTCTTGCGCTCACTGCGCTCAAACAGGATCGGTTATGGAGATGCGTAATTCCGAATTATGCTACGTTATAACGAACGTCGGGCAGAATCAGATTTGGATTCATATATTGTCGTCCTCGCCGACGTCTAACAAGTAGAAAGTCCATTTCAACCTTTCCGCTCACTAATTCATGTAATCGTTGAGATTTACTTTCTTACAAAGTAATACTTATTTGTGTTCAACGTACTATTTCACCTTTCGTCATCATAATAACTTAATAGTAAGTCATTATAAGATAAATATCTTTGGAGTTTTGAAAAGCGATTATTCGATATGAAAACACAATTACTTATTATTACTATTGGATAGTAATAAAATCGCATTTTAAAAAGTTTATTACACAAACACTCCAGATCTCCAACTGATCGCAGAAACCGCTGAAAGCCGAATACCTCTATATTTTCTACATTTGTCTCCCTCTCTATACGTACACACCGAGTTCGGAGACTCTCGACTCCCCCATGAGGAAGAGGCCTATTGGTCAGTGTTAAGAACTTGTGACATATAACAGGGAAAATATAAAACAGAACAAGACCGAGATGCATATCTATATATTGATAACGTAGTAAAGGAAAGAAAATCTTCAAAAAGTACTGCAAAGTTTCACAAAACATCCGCGGGGAGTGACATGCGCTGTTGCGTATGTCGGGCGCGGGCTGGCGTGGAACGGACCGCGTTTGCTTGGCCACCTGATCGCCTTTACGTCATTCGGTGATTTCAGGTGATTTAATAATGTAAGCCCCGGGTGGTAAGTTAAAATTTTGACATACACCTGCAATATTGACTACTGTACTGACGGTTTTGCATTGATTTTAATACCTAATTAAATTTTTTTCTTTTTGTTTTTGTTCTTAATGTAGTGGAAAATTGTTATTAGACGACGAATCTAAGACATTTTAAATATATCGTTTTATTTTAGACTCTTAAGTAGAATTGATGGTAATTTTGGTAAATAAATAAGGAACCAAGACTTTCGATTATTTTCGCATCATTTGGTTAAATGAATGCCAATTCTATCAAACAATTTTGACACAAAATTTCAACGGTCTCGTAATTCCAATTTAAAAAACGTCCATAGTAAAAATGACAAAAAGCCTCTAAATCAAGACTAATATGACTTTAAGATCAGACGTTTGCATCACACAAATATCTACGTATTAGATATGCACCATTGAGTATTAGAGGCGCGTGCTTGCGTGAAACGGAACGCGTTCGGACGTTTACATACTCGGCCTGTCGCATTTACGTCACTTACAGTTTAATTTGATTTGGTGCATTAATGCAACTGGTTTTACCAGATACAACGCAACTAATAAATATGTAATAACAAAACGCGATGGGCGAGTGACGAATGTAAAAGAAACATATCAAGTCTGTATACATAGAGATTGTCGGTTCTCGGTGTTCTCTGCCTACCCGGTTAGGAACCTGACGTGATAGTTTCATATTGGTAATAACAATATGGATATGCACAAAATAAACGCAAATAAAACTGGGCAGATCCCGCCCACTACGCCATTAAAATTGTTTACGGCTGGCATTGTTCTAAATGTTCTAAAGCCGCTTTGAAAATGTTAAGTAAGTAAAACAATAGAAACACAACCAATGAAGATTTTAACGATAAATAGTTTCCCGAGAAGGAAGGCAGTTCAGCTCGCAGCCAAACATTGCACCACACGGACGCTGAACACGCGGACAATGGCTGCGTTACAATCGACTATGCGCGGATGTGTGGATTTGTATGAAGATGGGAACCGGTGGAGTTCCTTTGAAATTGTTCCACACTGTCTGTAGTAAGAAGGCTGTGTTTTTGGCAGACGTTGGCAATTTTGCAGATTGACAGACTTCACTCACCTCGGAGACCATGGTGGAGAATTTTAATGTCTGCAGGGTTCTTTCGACGTTATAATGAGTGATATATAATTTATTATTTATAAAGCTAACGTTATATTGTGAACACAGACGTACGCGCCAGGATCTGCATCCACAGTCCCGGAGTGGATGATTGAGATGCAAATCACTAATCGAACACAGTTTGATTTTTTTAAGCACATCTTAAAGTTTTCTTAAGGTTTTGAGAAGCAGAATTTACAAATAGCGTGACTATTAGTAACATTAGCACAGTTAGTATAGGTCAGGCCGAGTACAGTAGTATTAGTCAATATTCGAGTTATGAGAGGTTCGTCACAGATGCGTTGCTACTCTTGAGAACTGATATTTCGCTTCTAGTATACAGATAGACCGGCATCCACACACTTCAAAACGAAATATAAATTGGTTTTATACCAATATCTCCACGGTAGAAGTAGGTGTACCCGCGGTACTGCTTCGGGCGAACCGTATACATATACTAACATGTGTTCATACTGTAATATTAAAAGCATTACAAAGAGAAACAGAAACAGTAATTAAAAACAAGTTGTGTTTACGTACTGGAATCCTCGATGACTTCATTTGTTTAGTCTGCGCGCATCATTAGAGTCGGATGAGGCATTGTGCCGACGGAAGTGTAAACCAATTTGGAACTCGATCCAGCTATTCGATGTCCAGTATGAACAATGTTACGTAAGGTGGTTCGAATTTTGAAATCAAAACAAATTGGAAGCGGGGATCCAATTGATGAAAAAAGTAGAGATAGAAGAATCGGAAGAAGATTCCCAGGACCGTAGCAGGTAGAAATATTTAGTCTCTGCCTACCCCACAATCGAAAAATGTGCAGGCACTATTTGTCACTTGCAGTACTGGTAAAACAGAATCTAATACCACCTCATCCCCTTTAAAATATTTCGTTAGCATTCTACTTATTACTATAATAGAACATCTAGGGACCTCCATGTCCTCCAGACTGAAATTACAAAAAGGTAAAATTGATTACTTTGTAGCGAACTTTTACAGGAACACACGTTTTAATCAATGAAACACGACATATGGTGATACGCACGCAATAATGTCATGACGTGCGAACAACACGGGCGAGGCCGCGGGCCACCGGTACTTGTAGGCTATCTTCTGTTCTGATACGAAACAAAAATAATTAACAGAGTTACGAATGTCGGAATACGTATTAACGGTTGAAGTGAGGGTGAGGGGAAGTCTACTTATACTTAGTAACCATAGAATACTGCGGGTGAAACCGCGGGGAGTTAATATTCGTTAACGCAGTATTAGCATCTCGATGCAAGCGATCAAGGTCACGCGGCTCCGGGAGTACTTTCACAAAACGTGACATAGACCTGTGCTTTATGGTGTTTAATTGCGATCTAGATGGCGCAGATATGCGGATTTATGAGCCCTGACGGCGATAGGCAAAAAATATCGTCATTAGACTTGACGTGGTGCGTAGTAATGTTGTTAATAATATATGGCCTCGTGGTCGAGCGGCTAGAGACCTCGATTGCAAAACCGGAGGTCGTGGATTCGATTCCCACCCAGGACAAACATTTGTGTGATGCGCACGGTTGTTCGTTCTGTGTCTGGTTGTAATAAAAAATCTATATAAGTGTTATATCGTATGTACCTATATATGTATGTATGTTTATCAGCTGTCCGGTTACCATTACTATTTGAAATCGGATAGCCGCGTGTCGAATCGTCCCCAGTTATTATTATTGTTATTTAGAAGCAGTGTATGTCTGAGACGATAGAGATATTTGATGCTCGACACATTCTGCCTACCTCGGTCGGGACCTGACGTGACGGTATATTAATAGTAATTATTATGATATGTACATGTGGATCGCAGGTACTATTTCGTTTAAGATCCATTATGCATTATCAAACATATTATACATTCGATTATGATAGAGTTATGAGTTAGTCACGGCACGTGGCTTGCGCATCGTGCGTAGCGGCCGTCGCAATACAAGCGCTGACCGGGAATGAACCGGTGCACTGCATATTATCAAACCAATGAACCATGGCGTTCTGGAAAGTAATAAGTTATTGCTATGTTAATTAAGTACATGATGTAACGCATAAGAGCCTCCAAAAGTTGTTGGTTATTACAATATCTTTTCACAAGTTTTGTCTCAATTTTGTTTGCATTTATCACATAATATCTAACTTTTATTTATTTGCTGTTATAGTAGTATAATAGTATATATATATTTCTTATACTAATGGTATACTGTAACAATTATCCTCGGGCACGGTTGTTAAAACAGCTGTAAATTCTAGCAATCTTGACCAAATTGGTAAACATTCGACCTGCTTTTATTTGTTTTAATATTCCTGTTAATTATTTTATTAGGATATACTTTAAACATCGTAAAATCTGCCGACTTTAGTCGCCAAGCCTACTCGTGGCGCGTCAATTCTCATTGGTAACTGGAGCGTCATAACTTGAACTGCCGGCCCCCGGACTGCTCTTGTGTGACCACTACTTTTGTCGTTATCACTATAAATTAACTACTATTACTCTAGTGTCTTCTTTTCTAATTCTATTATAATGTTGTTGTTGTTGTTGTACAGCAATTGTAGTTGTTGTTCAATGTAGATAGGTATACAATTGATGTCAAAATCATATTGATCTAAACGAGGAGTCTCTTCATCAACGCTTACAAGTTTTACGTTATTCATTATAAGTTTCCACCCTATAAATTTTGTTTCCTTATCAAATGTTTCGTGAGGAAACAGTTACTTTTGATGTAACCGTCATGTAATTTCATTACGTTCCCAGTTGTTATAGATATTATTTTTATTAATGTTTGTGATGTAAGCTTTCGAAAACAGAATTGGCTTTGTAGAACTTAATTTATAAATTTGTTTGTTATCCAAACTAAGATTTGACATGCAGATATATATAAGAACTAAAAATTAATAAATAAGTAAAAAAAACTAATTTTCAGTTCATTAAAGCGGTATATCTTTTGAAGAAGAGATCTTATTTCTTTTTAACAGATTTAAATACGACTAACATATTTCTTGTTGTCAGAAGAGAAAATGTAACTGTACGGTAAAAGGCGTTTTTCTTTCACAAAAAAAATAAAACAGCTGGCGCTTGGAGTCTATGAATATACGTGTTGAGTAAAAAGTAGTCAGTACGGTTGTTAAACAGGATGTAACTGCACAAAACTAGCCCAAACCGGTTGAAAGTGGTTAGCTGCTTCGATATTTTATGGAGGATCTACTTTCGTGTTTTTGTAACTCACTTGTCGTCTATTAAATACAATAAATTCTATTATAATTCTATCTATTAAATAAATATAGATCTATGATGCAAAATATAGTATTAAATATGAATTAAAAGCGAGATATTTTGAGTTAAATACAGTTGTAGGTACCATTTTTAATAAAATAAAAATAATAGATCTTGTGTATATCATTACACAAATATATTTTTAACCGTACATTTACATTGTACTGAAAATTATAATAAGCTTTATCTAAGTAAGTAAACAATAAATGTACTTACCAGAAAATTATAGACATTGTATTTTAAAATTATAGTTAACCATTTCATAAATGTCTGCTTATCAACATAATCTCTTTCTACATAATACTACTCAAAAAGAGTTTTTATATAAATCAGATACATAGCTCAATATATGATTTACAACGACCACAATTACATGTAATATTAAAGTCATATATGTATGTACATACAAACAGTTTATCATCACCGCGTCCACTCTTACCGGATAGTGACTCTCACTTTTCTAAATATGTATGTCTGTATGCCACGACCGGGAACTCGTTACTGCTATACGATACCCGGGTACGTTTATAACGAAGCGGGCATTGTATAGATGCGGTCGGCGAGATTATAATTCCCAAGTTGAACGAATTCCGTTTCGCTGTTTCATTGTGCTATCAAAATGTTTCAATAAACTCCATAACTAGACTTTGCAACTTATGAATAATTACCTAGTCTTATCTAGCACGCGATATTGTTTCCCAGTTGCAGTACAAATATAGCCCAGTCCGTACGTACGTCACGGTTGGCGAGGTTCTTATTACATATAAATTTGATCTATCATTTGCTTTCTAAGGAATTTGTAGTATGTAATTTAACAAGCGCAAAGTACTATATCCGTATTACATAACCACGTCCTTAACGGAAGTGGACATCTAGTCTGTTATTGCATAAAGCTGTCCTATCCATGTTATTGAAAAAAGTTGTGCAACTTTTGTCTTTAACGACAAGTGAATTGTGTAGTTGTCGGTACATAGAACAGATAAATGATGTCATCTAAAAATATTTATTACATAAATAAAATAGAAATTTAACATTTCAATATTTGATAGTCGATAAATTTTTACGTACTGTTTGATGTTTAAAACATAGGAAATTATGTCACGTGGATATGGAATATTGAAAAAATTCCAGACGGATTTTTCACTTTTCTTAAAAATGGCATTTATAACTAACCGCTTCACTAAAATTATATTAGGTACTCCACCTTTGTACCACTCAGTAATTTTGTACTTATTAGTCAAAATGTTCCACTTAAGTGTAATTTGCTATGAAATAAAAAAGAAAGTAACTCATTAAACCTTTTGATGCGAGACCAATAGCAATGCCAGTGACCGAACCAAAATGTTCTCTGTCAGGGTCAAGTCTCGGCTGCGACCGGCATGTTACGACACCCGGCATGACCTTTCACCTTGCACGAGTTACTAAGAAACTTTTTGTTTATTTATTTTTATGTATTACTGGCCCGTTGGCTCAGATGCGATCGTAGTTGAGCCAGGGGTCGTGAGTTCGATTCCCACATATAATAAATATTTGTGTAATGAACGCGCGTCCGTGTTCTGTGCCTGTTTCAATATAACTAAAGTAAAAAAAATTGCGATGTAATATATCACTTGCTATAACGGCGGAGGAAAATGTGGCAAAGAAACCTTGCCCAGCGTGGTAGATTATAGTCTG
>DWDX01001422.1:0-18800 GCA_018245675.1 Agara michaeli | reverse complement strand
ATAAGGGATGGCTCGGTTTATGCAATGGGCATTTAAGAAATGCTACTTTGTGACAGTTCCTGACAGTCCAGTTATAATATATCTTGAGCTATGTAGGTCATAGATATTTCTAGCGTTGCTTTTATTTCACTTATATACATAATATATCTGATCATAGCTGGAGTCAAGTCCAAAAGTAAATTACTGATTGACGTAAATTCCAAAAGTAATCTGTCATAATGGTCGTAGGTAAAATTACGGTAGTGTTAAGCAACGATCATTAAAACCGTTTGAAATATAAATTGTAAGGCTGATCAGAATTATGTCGTTATCCATTACATATGGTGTTTCTCAAATATCAGGCGGAAATCAGGCAATTAAACGTAGAAGAATCATCGACATTTAACAGTTTACAGAGTTTAACTATAAACGAACGGTGGACATAGTTGGGTGTACCTGACGATGCTTGTCCAAGACCGAGCCGGCGAAGAGATAGGAGTCGCGGAAGGCCTGCGAGCGCGCGCACTCACGCACCGACACCACGCGCGCCTGGCGCGGGTGCAGCACGCGGCCCTGCTTGCCCATGGGCTCGGGGTCCGTTACGGTCGTGCTGAAGTATCCGCCCCACGACACGCGGCCTGAACGACACGTCTCAACATTATAATAATCAAATAAGCAGTTCACTACTATGCATGGCAGAACTTCTAATTGCCTCTCTAGCATATCCACAAATAAGATTATCTAACCATATGATAAAATTGAAAAATGCACATTAATTATGCAAGCAAAATTTCTTATAACACCATATACTGGAATAAAGTGGTGTTTAGGGAAGACACTATATTGCGAGGTGTTCTATTTCTGGGAAGGAATAGAGCACCTCGCATAATGCGAGATGTATTGCGGTATGGGGAGTGGCGAGTGTGTCTGTGACGGTCACCGTAGAGGCCGGCCCAGTGGTTGTGGCGGTTGCCGGTGTGCGGCAGGCACCAGGGGATGAGCGTGTGCTCCTGCTTGGCGGCGGACGCGCACGGCCCGCCCGCGGCGCACGCGCACACGCCGCGCAACGCGCCCGTGTTCGACCGCCCGTTCTTTTTGTCGTCGTACCGGTACTGCAGCACCTACACACGTCACGTCTATTTCTGTAATTCATTCTATAACTATATTTACATTTTTTTACAATATACCTGATATATGGTGTATTTAGCGTATTTTTGTTTGGCTTGAATACACTTGTCATACACTACGGGTGGCGTTTTTACGCATAATTAGCTTTTGGTAATACAATGATATTTATGTATTATGTATAGAGATATCATAATGAATTTCGTTAAATATTAAAAATGTAAAGCTTTATCAAAATGTACTTAATACATTTTATGTAAGTGTCGTATCAATGTATTAATTTATGTCCTTTTATTTGATTTGGTCTATCATTCATTGAAACTTCCAGGCTAAGAAGAAACATCATCTTATTGTTATCCGTTTAGAAACAACTTTGACGCCAAATGCAAATTGTTCAATTCATTATAAGGTATACAACATATGCTTATTGAAGGTCAGACATGTTTTAGTTATGGTTCTTTGACTTTGTTGCGAAAGCTATATAACCAAAATTTGGGATATGCTGTTTAACAGTCCACTAAAATTTCGGAAATCTGTGGGATAACTAAATGCGAATGGTGGAGGGGACACATCGATTTTTGAAACAGTCAACATGAGACTTTATATACTTGAAACTGTATATTGAAAATGCAATGTTTTGCTGTACTCACCTTACATTTAGTTCCATCGGGCAAAGTGACCGAGATATTGGGTAAGTCTCTCCAGTCTGAACCTGGCGTAGTCGGTATTCTGCTAATCCTTGCTTGGACAAGAGGTGCCATATTCTTACAAATGTGATCACGCAATTTTGAGTTCTCGTCCTTACTACGAATAGTGCGTTGAAAGTGACTCTCGGGCATGCAGCCATATTCTATTTCCATTTTGTTGGCTCCATTGCTTATTTCAGGCAGGTCGCTCATAGCATCACTAATAGTGCACGTCCGCCTCGGAGCAGATTCATCCCATTTGATATTACTTACGAATCTTTTACCGTCTATAGTAGTCGTTAAGGTACATGCACGTCTGCTGAATACATGCGTGGGTTCCGGATATAGAGGTAATTTATATCCAGGCGCAGCTGCCAATATGATTAATCTCCTGCGCGTTTGTGGAACCCCATAGTTGCCAGCTTGTAGAATTCCAAACGTACACTGATAACCCATATCTAGCAGAGCACGGAGGGTCAATTTCAAAACCATACCTTTCTTGAACGCGACAAAATTTCTGACATTCTCCAATATAAAATATTTGGGCCGATAGTAATCACAATAAGACAAGTAAGATGCAACAAGGGAGTTCTTGAAATTTGAATATTCCCTGGAGTTGAACCTGTTCATGCCAGAAAAGCCCTGACAGGGCGGCCCACCGCACAGCAGCTCGACCTCGCCCTGCGTGGGCAACCGCAGACCCGCTGCGCTATGCGTGGCGCCCGACATTGCATCCTTCAATAGCGCATTGCAATCCTCATTGAAAACTATACAATTCTTATTATTCATGGAATATGCATGAGCAGCCGGTTCTACGTTTTCGATAGCCCACCTACATTCTGCGACACCCGATTGGTGAAGCCCGTCCGAAAGTCCCCCACATCCAGCGAAAACGTCCAATGTTCGTAACGGTCGGATTTTAACTTCTGGCGGTGCAATCGTATTGGCTTGCGCTGGTTTGCTAGACTTACCCTTGCCTTTTCCTTTATCTTTACACTTATCAGTGC
Organism: Agara michaeli; assembly: GCA_018245675.1. Classification (NCBI taxonomy): domain Eukaryota; kingdom Metazoa; phylum Arthropoda; class Insecta; order Lepidoptera; family Hesperiidae; genus Agara; species Agara michaeli. The sequence goes on along the minus strand of DWDX01001422.1, from coordinate 16,003 downwards.
GTCCCACGGCAGTAGCATGTTGCGGAACCGTCTCGAACTCACCAGTGGCCTTATTAAACGCCATTCTAAAATAAAATCTACTTAGATCCCGATCTAACCATTCGTGTAATGAATCTTGCTGTGGAATATTTTTTTCGTAAACTAGATAGCAGGGACCCATCACTGCTGAAAACGGTACTTCTTTAATTTCATCACTCCAGTACACGACATTAAGATCTTCATGTTGTGGAAACTTACTTGTGGTGTTTTCTGGTCTATATAAAACGTTAACTTTTATGTAAATGTCCTGGGGAGGTATGAGAGGACCCTCCCCGGCCGCTGTCACTGCAGCAATGTGGCCTACACAAAAAGGTTCTCCTGTATCAATATTCGAACCACGTAAATTATTATCACTCTTTCTGTAATATTCAGGAAAGATATTTTCATCAACTTTTTCTAATTTTATTTTACTATCTTCGTTCGTAATAATGTTATTTTTCAATTTAAACGTGCCTGGTTTCAGGAAGACACCACATCCCTTTCTATATTCATAATTTTGCCATTGAACAATACTCCACTCAGTGCGATTGGCTTCTTTGACGACATCGGATTTTTCCAGAAGCTTTCCTACCACTTTTGGAACATCCATTGCATCACGTTTAGTTTTACGCTCGCACGACGGACAAAAACGATGTTTTCTCAGTTCATTTGGACATATCGGATCTTCTGGAATATCTTCAAAACGTGCTGTAAATCTTTCATAATACTTTTTATAATAGTATGTCCTACCATCATCTTCGAAATACTCTTCATCTACGTCTTTACCACCTAGTTTGAACCAATCTGATTGAACATTTTTTCTTTCTATCTTAGCTTTTCGTAAAATTGACGATAAGGGAGCACCGTGACAGCATCTATCTGCCAAAAATACTTCTCTTGGATCCCCACATTCTCCCAAAACAGTATCCGATGACCTAATAAAAACTTCACCATGAAAATAGCCAGCTTGAAGATTCAAACTTTCCTTCCACATATATGTCACTCTAGCAACTAAAGCAGGGATATTAGCTTGCGAAGTTTCAAGCATTACAAAATCGCCATTTTTAAGTTCTGCACCATCAATTTCTACCGTGTCATAATAAACTTTAGTTGCGTCAGCTTTAACAGGGTCCCCAATCCACTTAATTTTCCTATTATTGGTTCCAGACAGTTTGACCGGCAATGTTTCGTCAATTCTGTCATATGCTTTTTTCTCTATTTGTTGAGAGTCTTCCTCGTTCTCCGGATCTGAATCCTCTGCTTGTTCTACCGCCATGTTAGGACAGAGCCTTCGCACACATGCCTTTTTAGTACGACCATGACCGCCAAATTTCGCCATTGCCCGACAGGCATTACACTCACCACAATCTGGTAATTGGCAAGCTTCACATATGCCGCATCTTTTTCTTCTCAAGACCAACTCATGATTAGCCTTATCCAATTGATTTGTAAAGAAACTTTCAAATGTTTTCCTAACAAGTGGTGTAGTTGTAGCTTTTGTCCAGGCTTTTTTGTCCGCCTTTTTATAATTTATTTGTGGCCGAATTTTACGTTTGCCGAATTTAATACCCATTAGTTTTATCAATTCTCTCATACATGGCAACGTTATCAATGGCTCTGCATCATCATCAGCTGCTAAAGTGACTACTTGATCACATACAAATTGTGCATGTTTGTGAAGTATGTCTTCTGTCATTTTTTTATCATTCATATCTGGAATTGTTGACTCTCTCACAATTTGTAATAAATCTTCATATGTTGGCTGAAGATAGTGATACTCTTCTAAATATTCAACAACTACTTTGCTTAGCCACAATTTTTCATATAAATTATCCATCAACGGGGTATATTGAGCACTAGGTTTGAGCAAATTATATTCACCATATTCTGTAGATAGTGTAATACAATTCCTCATACCACCATCAAAACCGTGTATAAACCTGTAATTGAAATTTGGTAATGCAAACTGCTGCATAACAAAAAATTATTATCCAAAAATACCTCTATATGTATAATGAAAATGGTATTCTGTATAGTTAGTTACATTATAATAATATTCACTAAAATTTACTTACCATTCAATGATAGGACCTACATCCTTGACGGGAATAGATTCCTCATCAATATCTAGGGAGTCTGAACAAATAGATTTCAAGTATCCAGACATGTAAATTCGAACATCACTTTCAACAAGGCCACTGTCTATAGGGCATAAATGTCCGTGGTGATCAAAGATAGAGAAGCCCGTTATGTTAGTTTGCGGTCTTTCCATAATGTCTCCATCATCACCTATAAAACATTTTATTTTCGTTATTATAAAAAAAACACATGCATTTACCGCAAATATACCACCCTAGCTTTCTATCCTATGTCTTGGAACTGCGATAACAGAATGATAGCTACATAATAATGGGGTAAGAATATAAGCATCAATTTGCTCAATGAACATTGAACGAGCCTTACCAGCTGAGAGTGTTAATTTATCATTAGTCAACGCAATAAATTCTTCAATGGCATTTTGCGGATGTCCCTCATAATATATAATATCTGAATTATTGAGGAACTGCCCACAAGTATCACATTTTTCTTCATCAACATTTTGTTTATGCTCGTTGTTATTTAGTTTTAAATTATCTGCACTGATTTTACTTTCTGGTATTTCATTGCATTCAGTCAATGTGTCTCTATTTTTTAGTTTGTCTGGAGCTGTGTCATTACACCATGAATTACCAGTAGATTTGAGTTCATTTGAATTGCCATCTGTGTCAAATGTTTTACATCCATTTTTTAAATCACATTCATAGTTACTTTTAGTTGTTAATATTATAGTTTCATTTTCACCAACATTTTTACTCTCATCTATTTCAGATGTGTTTTGTGAAGTATCCAACTTAACTTTTTTCTATCAATATTAAAAAAACCAACATTAGACATAATTATAAACTTCTTCCTTACTTAACAGTACTTCAGCAAAGCATGAGCAATAACTTACAATGTATTGGTAAAGCGTAATGCTAATAAACAATACTAATATTAAGCTCTTAGGTTTTAAACTGTAGAGTTAATAATCAAGTTAATCTTCAATGTAAATAATATATTTCTGGCTACACATGGTCTTAGGAGTTATAAGAGCAACATAATTTGAAAATAGAATCATCTTTGGCAAAACAGTACCTGCTCCGAATCTCCACTCTCGTCCATATCGGATGAAAATCTATTTCTCTTGGTGGGAAACATGCTTGTGATCTTTAACTGATTGCTGTTTGTTTTCATTGCATGTTTTACCCTGGAATAAAACATTATATTCTTATAGTATACATTTCAGTACGATACAATTTCAATGAACTTTAACATGTACTAGAGTATAGAATTTTTGCAGGACAATTATACATTCAAAATAATGAGATGAACACAATACAATGGGATAATTAATATGACAATGACGTACATACAAAAGTTATGTGACTCGTACTCGATAGAAAGTACTTTTGGAGATCTTGGAACAGTTATTTCACTCAAAAAAGTATACTTAACCTAATTTAATAATCACTTATAACAAAATGGCCCATCGAATCCAAATATATGAATCACTTATATTACAAGAACAAGAGTTGAATATATTAAAAATAATTCAATCTTTTTTAATACTTCCTATACGAAAAATTCTTGAAATTCATTGGTTTCTAATTATAAAAAACATGACTGATGCAATCTAATACTTACTTTGGCAGTGGATTAATAGTAATCTGAGAAGTCACATTTTCCTTTTCAGAATTTCCATTTTCGATGGAAAACGACTGCTGTTTGTGTCTCGGGCTCACTCGTAAATTATTATTAGATACAGGCATTTTTGGCAGAATATTTTAACTGAGGTAGATTAATTGGAAGACATTAACACCATAATTAATGAATTTCTTAAGAATCTAGAATCTAGATTATTCTAGAATAATCACAATAATAAGCATAATAAATGAAGATAAAATCAAATGGAGCTTGAAAATAGTTTGAATTTAAAAGTTTTAAACTTACTTAAAAGTTTGTTTTGTTTGACAAGACTGGTTAGTTACGAGTTGATTGTCAAATAAACGCGGGAATGTAGTCAGTACTTTTTAACAATGTAGACCAGGTACTTTGAATTTTCTTATTTCAGCCGAAATATATACAATGTGCTAAAAATTCATTTTTTAATCCAATTCGATACTTTTGAAAATAACAATTTAACAAAATAATGAAATTGTATTTTTCTATAGAAATAAAAGCCATACATTTTTAGATTACCGCTAGAACTCAACAAAATTGTATTGTAAAAGAGGACAAACTTTTTCTCATAGCCAATATAAAGTTTTAAAATGCTTATAAGAATACCTTTTTTATAAAATATATTATTATTTTGGCAGAACGGTACAATTACATTTTATTAACTGAAGTCAACATTGATTATCACTGATGTCAAGTTTTAAAATCGAGTAAATGTCTTTGTTTGACAAGTTGAACTGAATAGTAACCTGAAATCTAAATCTAAATTGTATACTGTACACTACAGTAGGTATATAGTATATATAGACTACAGCAGCAGCATAATATGCCAGCAATTGATACCTACGTTAGACATAATTTAAATAAAAATATAATACACCAAGGTATTGCCGATGTGTAATGTAATATTGAAGAATAGCACAAGAGGTGAAACTAAATTGATTTATTTCAATCTTAAAACCAATGATTGCCTTAAAGTTTATAAGAACAAGGATACGATGGAAAAAAAATTCAAAATATTCCACAGTTTCTTTGCCGGATATCGATACAGATTATTATTGTAATGCAAAAAATGCACAGGAAATAAAAAAAAACATTAATCTACGAAAAGGGATTGGTGATGTAAGTCGAGTGTTGGATATTTATAAAAGTTTGATTGAAACACCGTCAAATGATGCAAGTTATCAGCTACTTAGAGAAAATCTGAATAAAGAGCTGACTAAACTACCAAACAGAACACACCCTGTTGTCCAGCAGTACAAAGAACATCCACAGATAATTCATCAAATAAATGAAAAGAGAAACTTTGGTACTTATTCGCCTTTAGAGTTTAGTGAAATAGCAGACCGATTGAACCTAATGAGGACAGATAAACTTGGACATACATGTGGGAATAAGAGTTATTATTATATTGCTGAACTTGCTGAACTAGAAGAGGCATTAATCAAATATTCTATCACAAATTTGATTAGCAAAAACTTTCAGCTAATATCAGTACCTGACATTCTGTCTAGTAATGTGTTGGAAAGTTGTGGTATGGTAATTAGTAATGATAGAACACAGGTAAATATTTACATATCTTATTTACTTAACTAACACTGGCTCATATATATAAGCTACAATCCAGACAAAATGTATCCACTTTGCCTATTGCTAAAATGTTATAGACAGATGTAACATTAAGTTTTAGTGTATGTGTTGAATGTGGAAATGTGGGAAGATGTATTGAACATATACTAGAAACACTATGGTATCAAATACACACCTCGATCAATTGGTATTTTTAGATCATAAAATGGAGGTTACCATTAATATGTGCTTGATTAACTATCACAATAGAAAATGCTAATAGTGATAGTAAATCAGAAATAAATGCATCTTTTAGAATTTTTTCAGAATCTGTGTTATTTTAGGAGACTCAATTCAATAAACAAACAAATTCTACCCCCTTGTAATACTAATATTTGTAATACAAAACAATTTCAAGTACAACTCTCACAATCTTCGTATAGCTTGCTGTCAGTTTAATTGTATAGTTTTCTACTTTATTCTGCAGATTTATTCCTTAGATCCAGTGCATCATGGACCAGATCTATATTTGTCGGGAACTGCTGAGATGTCTCTGGCAGGACTGCTTATGAGTTCTGTGCATGAAAAAAAGCATTTGCCTCTAAAGCTAGCTGCAGTCAGCCGATGTTACCGAGCAGAGACATCTAATGTTGTGGAAGAGAGAGGAACCTATAGGTATAAAATGATTCTGTTGGGAATTAAAAGATTTAGAAACTCTTTGTTTCTTCCATTTCTGCCTAGTACCAAATTCTTCTCTTGTACTTAATAGGCCACCTGCAGTTAAGTTGCAATGGTAACCTAGCAGCTTCATTTTAAATTATGATTGTTATTATATTATTATTATTACATTGAATATGCATTGCATTGCATATTTAATTCTTGTCAGAGTTCACCAGTTCACTAAAGTCGAGATGTTTGCTGTTACAACACCGGAGCAATCGGATGACATGCTTGAATATCTAAGAAAAACACAGGAGGAGCTTTTTGAACCTCTCGCATTTCATATGAGAGTGCTAGATATGCCGCCGCACGAACTTGGTGCACCAGCATACAGGTACATTACATGCTAGGTAGCAAGTAGAACATGCACAGTTCTCTCAAGGAAGCACTAACACCACATCAATTACTACCGCAAACAACTTGTTTTTACAACGATTTGTGTTTCAATTGGGTGTGCGTGCTGGTCCATATGTATTGTATGATTGTGCAGTGCACAATCCTCAACATTGTGGTTATGATGCAGTTCTGCAAATGTATCATTAGTAGGTACTTTCACAACAAGTAACACACTAGCAACTCTGAAGTTGCAGGTGTCTGTAAGTGGCAGTGACTACTTACGAGCGTTTGAGCTGTCTGTCCTCCAAGATTTTTTAATGTAAAAGCTATTATTTTTCTGACCCTCTTATTGGTCTACTGCTGGACAAAGGTCTCCTCTCATGGTGAGAGAGATTTATTCCATAGACTATCATACTGGCCAAATGCAGATTGGGAGACTTCACACACCTCAGAAACATCACTGTGATTAATCAAATTATACTCTCATAATAATTATACATATACAGTACTTGCATAAATCGGACAAGTTATCATATCTATTTTAAACAAATTGCATTGTATTGAATGATAATTGAACTTTATTGTTAAAGGAAATATGATATTGAAGCCTGGATGCCTGGCCGTAACAATTACGGTGAAATTTCAAGTTGCAGCAACTGCACCGATTATCAGTCGAGAAGATTAAATATTAAGTATATACATGATGAAACAGAAAGTTATGTGCACACTTTAAATGGAACTGCATGTGCAATACCTAGAATGTTAATAACATTGCTGGAAACACACCAGGACCCCAAGGGAAAGATATCTATACCAAAAGTTTTACAACCCTTTATAGACGGCAAGAAATTTATTACCAAAAATAGTAAAGTGCCACAATTAAAATTGTCAAAAGTTAAGAAATGAAAGTATTGAAAAAGTGTTGAATGTTTTTCATTTTATTGCAAATATTGTACACAATGACAGTTTTAAGCATAGAAACATTCGTTTTGTTTTGCCATCCTTAACATTGGTATTGAGAACTAGTTGGAAAGAAATCTAATTATCGATATATGTACATATTGATGGTGTTTTAAAAAGGCATTTCCATAATCATTATTTGGGTTTTCCATTTTTCTTTTTTAATTCCTTCACATGTGACAATTTTTTCATTTTCTGTTTGAATTGCTTGATATCTACCATGGATTCCGATGAATCCTTAGAATAGGAAGTTCCCTTTTCTTCAGGAGGTATAAAATCTTTCTTCCTGTCCTCTTCCCTGGCTTTCTTTACCAGTAGCTGTTTTTCTTCTCTCTCGTGGCGCTTTCTGGCTTTCTTTTGTTCATCCTTGAGGAAGTATTCACCACTGGCCAATTGTTTATCTATTTTACTCTCTGGCTGTGGCGGAGGGAAGGGAGTATAGGGTTTCTTTTTCACTTTCTCCTTAGGTTGCTTTCTAGGTACATTCTTACTTTTAAATTTAGGCAAGAAACGCTCCCAGCTCTCATTTTTAAGTCTTGGGTCTTTCATTAGCTCCTTTTTTATCATAAGACTTTTAATATTGTACATAGGGTGAATATTTTTCATTGTATCTTCAACTATGCGTCTCACCTGTATCAGACCTTTGTAGGGCCCTACAGCTGCGACAGTGTTTCCTTGAACGAGCATGTAACATTCAGTCAAAAGCTCTATTGATTTAAGAGTCACTCCATTTGGCCCTATTAAACGCTGGCGTCTCTTTAAAAACGTTTCTTTTTTTCGAACAAACGAATTTATCTTAATAATGTCGCACCCTATTTCATCTTCTAACACTCGCAATGCTTGCTCAAAGGGCACACTCCTAGATAGTAATTTCATTAGATCTCTAGCTTTAATAATGATGTACGGATCCCAGGTTTTCCGTGTGGTTTTTACAGTTAAACTTCCTTCGATGAGGTCTAATTCCGCAACGACATGATGTTCTTTTAAAACCTTCTGGACTAGAGGCCAACATTCCTTCAAATACTGTTCTCGATATTTGGGAAATAGAGTTGCAAATGTACTCTCTTCTAAAAGGCCATGTGGATTATCGTCTGGCGTAAATTTAGGAATTTTCATGGCCCATGCATTTTCTATAGGTCCAGTTTGTTCTTTTTCATCGGGGTGCTGTTCGTTCATTGAAATAAAATTAAATAGAAAGCTGTTTTAAAGAAATACACCTCGTCCCACGATAAATGAGCGAATAACGATAACATAAACGTAGTAAAGTACCGAATGTTGCATGAATTCATGTGAATTAAGAGCCTGTAATTTGACGAATTGAGTGTTGCAAGTTTTTAGCGACAGCTAAATATTGATGTACTACGATCGGAATTAAAAATTGTAACAATTTTTATTATAAGATTTTAAAAACCGCTTAGAATTATTACTGTATATAATATTACATTCATTTCTTAATTCAGTTTTGTATATTATGAAACTAACCGACATTTTATAATTAAAATATACGATTAATATAATTGTATAAGCAAATCGCTACTAATAAAAATCAGGCGCCATGAATTTTGTTTGACATTAAACCTGTCAAATTAATATTTATTATTCAGAACAGAAAAAAGTTATTAGTGTCTATTTGTATGCGAGGTAATTTTTGTCCATAAACCAATTAATATTAATATAATAATAAAAATTACCTCGTACCTGTAACCACGTAATATTTTATTTCTGAAAAGGTAATGTAAGGTCACTCTCCCTTGTCAAATGTCAATTTTAGGATTTTTAAAACAAAATCGGGGTACTGGAACATAGATTGTGGTCTTTTGGCAAGTTTTTCCTAACGTGTCATGATATGTTATATATTGACTTTTTTATTCTCAATTTTTAACAATTAGTTTCGTAGTTTGGAAAATTAAAGCATACAGACGATGGGAAGAGACTTTATTTTATAGTATGTATTGACTTTTATAATAAATGCGAATACGATTTGAGACAAAAGAATAATGAATTTCCAAAAAAATACACACTACCTACTTATTGTTTGAAAGTTTATTAGTAGACATTATTATCTGAATTTCTTATTAGTTCAGTTATACTTACATAATATATCATCGTCTATGGCAGTGTTTCCCAAAGTTAACCAGACTGCGACCCACCTAAAAAACATCCAATTTCGGATTCACCCCTTGGTTTTCATGAAGAAAAGTGGTAATACATAAACGAAGGATTGTTCAAATTTTAAAAAATCAGTTTGATTTAAATTTTTATTTGGTATTTAAATACAAAGAGTGACAGTTTTTAGTGAAAAATATGCATTAAAAAAAAATCATTATAACTTTAACATTATCCCGGTTGGGAAATGCAGATCTCTGGTATTAGTTACATAGGTAATTCGCCGATTGGCAAAACAACTTAATAGCACTTAACAGTGGTCGTCATAAAATAAAATGTCTTAAATTAAATCCAATTAATTAAAAATTACCATATGATTTGAAATGGTACTTATGCTTTACATATCTTTATTCAAAGTTGAAATTAGCCATATTATTGTACTCCTCAGACCAAGCGGCAAATGTAGAGCCATCCATTTCCGGCGCATGTCTGTTGGTGCTGAGCAGCCTGTGACTGCTGCCGCCGATATCGACCCCGCACTCGATACACTTCGACACTTGCATCGCCCCACCACATTCACCGATGCAGTAAAAGTGACCGTTAGGACACTTGTACCAGTGTCCTGCTTTAAGCCCGACCGCCTTAACCACTAGGTCTCGTTCCTGTTTTGACACCAAACCTGATACTTGTATCGCTCCTTGAAGTAATTTCAGAGCTGTTATTCCTTCCTCTTCCTTGTAAATAGCCCAACCAGTTATTACAGCTTTACTTTTTTCAAAACATTCTTTAACTTTGGGAACATGTTTTAATTCAGCAAAGAAAGGGTGACTTGCTAATTTAGCAAGTTGAATAATGGAATTCATGCGTTTTATTTCATTTCTTATATCTCTTTGTTGTTGTTGACTTATCTTCCGTGTATTGTAAATGAGAGTTTTGCAGATAAGATTTATTTGAGTTACTAGTTGTTCTTTGAACTGCACTAAATTTAAAACAATATACTGATTATAAGTGTCAGAGACCAATTCTAAAATATTAAGGCATATGAAGTGCATGTCCAATTGTAATAATGATACTTTATTTTTTTTATTAATTTTTGATACAAGTTGATCAAAAGCAATGCGCCAGTTGTTGACCAGCCATACTTTATCTGGAAAAAAATGTACCGTTTTGGTTAATTACTTTCAAATGGGATGATTAAAGTTTAACTAAAGTAATGGGGATGAGACATTTTACACATTTAATTATAGAATGGTGGGATATAACAGTGTATTTAAAAACATTAACATACACTTAAAGTTGTTACAGTTATATAGTCTCGCTTATCTTTCATAGAGATACGCGGTCTCTGCCTACTGAAATTAGTGAAAATCCTTAGTCTCTGCTGCAGATACTGAGGATTTCCACTAATTTCTTTCGCATCTTCTACTTTCATCAAAGTGGTAATACAGACCAGTCTATTAGAGATACTGTTTATTTGGTCATCCTTTCACATTCGTCGTAGCGAAGTGCCACCGAAGTATATTTCTTGCACTCACAAACGCATCCATACATACATACATACAATACCTACAGTATTTGGCTTACATTTTATCAATCAACTTAAACCACCATTAGTCTTGGTGGGTCATCAGAGCAACCACAAATTAAAAGTATACAACCTAGTACAGAGACGTTGTGATATATTATTATTATTATATGTACATATGTTTTGAATTAACACATCATTTAGGAAAGAATAATAATAAGTACACGCACATCTACAGGGCTACAGATATGTATGATTGTGCTAACCTGAAGAAATTTTTGGATGTTTAGTGGTGATTGCAGCGACCTTCGCTTGTAGTTCTATTTTCTTTTGTTCTATCTGTGTTTCGGTTCCGTACACTCGCTCCTTTATTGGGTTGATTTCCTTTTTAAACATGTCGTTGACCAAATCCTTGTAGCGGTGCGTGTTAATGATGGGCGTACGACAAAAAGGACACGTGCGAATTGACACCGTCTCTTTATCGCCAAACATGAGATTGTTCATATTTTCTAATTCCAGGACATGATTGCAATCTTCGAGTAGAATGAACCTGGAAAGGAACAAAGTATTCAAGTATGAATGTAACATTATTGGTTATGTCATATAATATGGTAGCTAGCGCGAGATAACGTGATGTTACTTGTCGTCGTCGGCGAAGTCGTCCCCCAGGAAGTCCTTGGGGAAGGTGTCCGGGTGGCAGATGGCACACACTGGGGGGCAGGGCTCACCGCACAGCCCGCGGCAGCGGTGCTCGCGTCGGCCGCAGGGTGCGGCGAGCATGCACGCTTGCGTGCATGGCGGCCGCGCACACGGCTCGCCGCAGCGCCGCGAGCACTTGCCGTGCACGCAGCGCCGGCTGCACGCCTCCTGCGGGCGGAACCGGACATCAACATCAGCTTAAAGCATAAGTTGGAAAAGGTGGATCCAGGCCTACGTACTTAAATCAATCGGGGCACACTTAAAGAAGGCCAGGCCGACAGTACATTTAATAAACGAGACTGTAAGATGATTTTGATGAAAGTTGACCAAGCTTTCATCCCTAGTCTGAGCCTCCTACGGGGAATAGGCGTGACTGTATGTAAGATTTCAATATTCCGCACCTTACAAAACACGCAAGGTTCACCACACAGATTTTTGCATTTCGAATGTTGACACTTTACTTCGCAAGGCTTGGTGCACGGCGGACAGATTTGATTGCAAGCCTCTAGACACCTGCAAATATAAGTTACATTTACAAAATTTTCATTACCATCACAAGTTGAAGACTTGCAACAGGGGAATAATAAGAGGGTTTAAAATGAATATAGTCTGTCTATATATATCATATAATAATATATAAAAATGTATCGCTATTTCCCTTGGTTACGCCATAAATTGCGAAAGACATTACCGATATTGGATGTCACTCGGGCGTATTCGCGTGAAAAGTCATTTTACTTGATACACCGCTGTGCAATACCTACAGAACACATAGTAACCCCAGCACCTAACAATATATTGTAACGGCCAGTTTCTGTTGCCGTTACTGGTCACAGATACCTATACATATCTGTAAATTTGCCATATAAAATTTTATCGAAGCTTTTTATTAAACATAAAACGATGGATCTGTGTAAAGTTCAAAAATAGTACAGAAATGTAAGTGGATGATCTTACTGGTGTCCACAAATCAACTGTTGGTTACAGGTCTGCTTGCAGGGCACGTGCAGGCGTCCCTGCAGGCAGCGGCCGCAGTCGCCACTGCACACGTGGCCGCACGCCAGCTCCACGTTGCACGGTTCCCGGCAGTTCTCCAGCAGTAATTCCATTTTCACCGAACCTAAATATACACAATTTTGCAGTAGTTGTAATATTTCGCTTTTTTCAACATTTGTCTCGCACGGTTCGATTCTTGTATCGGTTTACAGCCACGTTCAATTTGTGTCTGTTTAGAATTACTTCAACAACTTTAAAATTAGGTACATATTTTATAAACGAGGTAAAATGGAAGTTTGTTACCTGTCAATACAGATGCGAAGGCATTGCAGGGCAGGTTGACTTTATGTCCGCAGGGAGACTCGAATTTTCTTGGCAATAGCTCTCTGCATTTCGTCTCGTCGCACGGTGCGGAGCAGCGGTCTCTACAAGGGTGCCCGCAATCCAGTGTACGCTCGCATAGTTCCTTGCACATATCTGTCGTGGCGACAGTTGAACACTCTATAGAGATTTCATGTCCGCAATCCGGAATTTTCTTTTTAACCTTTTAAAAAGTAACATAGCATAAATCATTAACATATGGATAAATACAATTATGGAATTAATCTAAGTGTTCGTAGAATTAGGCATTATAGAAATTTAAACAGAATTTGGAACAGGACATTTTTGTCAATTAAAACGGTTTAGATTTTTTAACAAACAAATGTCTATTTTTCATAACAGAAGCAGTATTTTCACGCGAACGAACCTGTTGTTTACAATCTCCGCATTCGTCGAAGCACTTCTTCCTGCAGAAATGTCCGCACTTCAAGGTTCGAGCGCAATTCTTGCGACAAGGTTTCTCGTCCACATTTTTGTTGCAAGCTATACGTTCAGTGTGCTTGCAATTAGTCCTTTTCTTAGTTATCTGTTTAGGAAAATTAAATATATTTTATACATTTTAATTTTGACTGCACCCATATTAAAGTTTAACATTCGACCATTACGTTGCACCTTGGAGAAGCATTAGGTGTACCTCGCATAAAATTGGGGGAGACTCGGGTAGTATTTGTATATACATATAGTTATGTAGTAGTGTATGTGTAATCATTATGTAATTGTGTCTAGGTATTTCTAGGTACATAATTTATATGTGTATTTTTAGTCGTCTTTATGATATATCCCTTGTATATGGAACAACAACAACAAAATATGAAATAAATAAATTAGACGATAAAAACCAAGTACTTAATGTATATGAGTAAAGATGTTCTGGAGATCAGGTTACGTAGGATGCGACGTAAACTTATAAATGAAGTAAGAATTCTGATCTGCCATTGATCTAGATGCAGTGATAGTCTAGTAGTGGTTTGAAATTCAGTCTCCCAATCCAAGGGATCTGGGTTCGATCCTGGCACGCAACTGCCTTGTAACGTGCGTTTTGTAACTAAAAATTAAATATCACTTGCTATAACGGTGAAGGAAAACATCGCGAGGAAACCTGCACACCTTAGAGATGTTATAAAGTATACAATATTTTCTTTAGTGTGTGAAGTCTACCAACCCGTACTTGGCCAGCGTGTTAGACAATGGCCTAAACTTCCCACTATGAAGGAGTCCCGGTCCAGGCGTGGACCGATAAAAGGTTCGAAAGATAATAAAGAAAATTGATCTGATGAATTAGGTGTTAGAAACAGTTTACGATACCTCGACATCGCAGTCCTCGCAGGCCTCATGGCATCTGTTGTTGCACTGGTGTGCACCGCGGTCTCCTTCCAGATCTAAGCTACAGCCTTTCTTAGCTTTAGCGCACGGCTTTTGGCAAACAAACTGGAATAATAAATTACAAAATGTCTCCTGTAGTCTGCGCGGAACAGTACCGCCGTTACAACAATTTATATTTTGAGACAATTGTTATTTAATCAATTTGTATTTCCGTCTGAAGGGTGTGGTTATTGTTAACATTAATAACTTTAATAGCATTTATATTTTAGTAAAAATATCAGATTTATGGCAAAATCTAACCAGATTTTTTAGACCTTTGTGATGTACATCAACTATAATATGAAGATATATAATAGTAAGATATATTAATATAGACATTATGTATTGGTATTTACCTTTCGATCTATATTTTGACATGTAAGACGATATTACATTTAAACCGATATTAATTGAAACGATTACTTAATATTACTATCTGAAAATAGCCCTAATTGAAAACGATACAGAAATCACATTAGAACCGTAAGTGTTTATTGTACTTTACCTTTTTATGATCATCATCTTTTGTAACGTGGCACTTCAGAGTACACACATGGCCACAATTCAAACGCGCGTCGCAGTCGACTGGACACGCCACATACTTTAACTCCAAGTAGCATGGCTTTTGCGTCTACAAACAGAGAAAAAAAAAGGTTAAGCACCTTACAATCCAACAGTAAGATAGTAAAATGAATTTCGGTAGGCAAGGAGACTGAGAGTGTTAAAATAGAATGAAGAATTCCTTCAATTATAAAAATGATTATCATTTAGAACTATATAGTAACAAAAATTACGTGCTACGATAAATAAAGTCTTTATCCATGTAAAGCGAAAACAGACACGAACAGTCCTGTGCTACACTGACCTGATGACCGCAGTTTGCCAAGGTGACCGGGACGTTGACGTGACACTTGACGCTTTGATCGGTCGGTTCCAAATGGCACGGCAAATGTTTCGAGTGTCCGCACGGCAGCTGCTTGAGCACGGGTAGCCGGCACGGCGCGCACCGCTCCGCGCACATCAGCGGACACACGTGCTTCAGGGTGCAGATTATTCTAACGAAAGTGCACATGTTTCGGCTTTAAGTTTTTATTCACAGCACTATCTGACCAAATATTTTTAGGAGGTACTCAGGGCACTTATTTCTCAAGTAATTTGCTAGATATACCGGGCCGGTATGAAGGGAAAAGCAAGTAGGTACTATTGTGACGTCTTTTGTAAGTGTGTGGATTTTTGTTATTTTAACAAAAATTAATTTTAATCATTTTCTTACCGTTCGCATTTCAGAGGACATTTGATTGATTTATGTTCTCGATCGTACCCATGACAAATAAAAGGGCATTGATGACCACATGAACTCAAATTGAAATTGCATTTCAGTAAGCACCCCCCTTCTGGCACCTTCTCAAAATGTTTCGGTGTTGTAATCTGTCGAAAAAAAACATTGTATACTTTTATCGAAGTAGGTAAGATTTTAATAAGTGTTAAATTTAAACTCAATAAACGTAACATCACGCCTGTAATCCCCTAAGGGGTAGGCAGAGGAGTGTAGTACACCCCCACAATTCACCAGTT
>DWDX01001421.1:0-18806 GCA_018245675.1 Agara michaeli | reverse complement strand
GCCAAATTGGTCCAGGCGTTGTTGAGTTATGCGCTTACCAACACATTTTGCGATTCATTTTTATATTATAGATTATAGTACAGCGCCATCTATTCTACAATTTCAGAAACAGTAATAGAGATAATAAGTAACTTAATTATATAAATAGAAAATAACAAGATTACTTTTATTGAACCGTCTTCCGAATAATGACATATTTTAATTCTAATTTATTATCATCACACATTATTAGCATCACATTGCCCGCAACGGTCCAGAACAAGAAATGTCATCACAATATTTATATTTTTTGGGCAGTTGAGAAAACACGTAAGAAATGTGTATGTTATGACAACCTTGCTATATAAAAGATACCCAATTAATACTAATCAAATGAACGACCGAAGCGTAACCAAGTTATAAATTCAAATTTTTCCAAAAAACAAAATCTACCCTCTCCTTACCCTGGACTATTACTTTCACCCATTAATAGTATTTACAAACGGTAACGATAAATAACTATCCCGAAACTAATCTAATCATGAACCACAGTATTCTCAAGAGAGCCGACAGGACGACCGTTAGAGTGAGATAGTGGAATACCTTCAGCTTCATATGTTTCCTCGCGGCTTGAGGAAGAGTGTCTATCGGGTCCTTGAGGAGGTACACGCGAATCCCTCGGACGTAGTTAATGAAGTAATCGCTCCAATCTAGCGAAGCGATGTCGAAGTCAAAAATATGTTTGTCCGCATCGCACAGCTCCTTGAAGAGTGCCTGTGAGTTTTTATTATGGAATTTCCAATCGCGTATCGCGAAGTAACCGATCACAGCGGAGAATTTCTCGATCTTTCTGTACGCTTTCCTTAACCTGCAAAGAACACGCGTCGTAAGACACAAAAACAAGTGGAGCCATCTTTTATCGCAATGAAAAACTGTTTCAGCTAACAATTGTATAATACCGCCATCTAGCGTGTGTTTGTTATTATTATTACGATCATTTGACACACGGTGATCTATCTTAGAAATAATTCGAATTAGGGAAACAATTGCTTGTGTTATGGTAACCGGACAGCCGATAAGCACCCCGAAGATTGTGCGAATCGATTACAGTTTAGGTCATAAGAATTCCATTAAAGTGCACTCAAAGGGTATCTTACATAGGCTTCCTTCCGATGAGTACCGCGGCGCCATCGGCGATGTACGCGGGTATCCAGTGCAGCAGGAAGCAGTACATAGAGTACAGGAAGTGGGAGGGCGTCAGAAACAACAGGTAGCACCACACCGCCTGCAATGTTGGTACTTCCAATCCGTATATCTCATTGTATTTCATGAACTGGGCTGTGAAAAAATTAATACATTTAATATATGGCACTGAGGAATTTAATGGGCGGTACCTATAATCGGCTGTCAATACTATATCATCACGCCAGTTCCGTAATATGGTAGGCAGGTCAGTCCACGTCAGTGGATCAAGTATGTAAACGCCGAGTGGTAAATAAATATCTAGGCATTCCGTGTTTTCTGTTTTTTTACCTGACAGTCATTGGAAATGTATAAAAATTGAATTACCAATTTATAAGTTTGACGGTTTTTTAATGTGAAGAGAGCAGCAAGCAGGCAGTAGTCGCAAGGAACATCTGCAACCGACTTCTGATAGGACTCTAGGAATGCGGTTGTTAGTGTGGGTGCGATTTTTAGCAGTAGAACTTCAGGTTTTTTTTTTCACCGGCTTTTTCTCCCAGTCTACTATAGCCTACTACTACTGTAGTAATGAACATGACTAAAACATGACCTTCAGTAAGTGTATCTATGTACCTTATAATGAATAAAACAATTTGAATTTGAATTTGACGCCCCACTGTCGGCTGTGGGTGGTCAAAGGCCATGTGTCTAGGAACAGCGAGAAGGCACACGGTTATGCCGGGCCTAGGGAATGCTGTATCAAACTACTACAGTGCCTTTAGGATCGGGATTTGAAAAATAAAAAACAGCCTTACCCCAAGTCAGCGGTTTCTGTTCGGATGAGACAAAGTTATAGACAGGTGGCATTTGGTCTAATGGTGGCGCATCTTCATCATTCCCGGCGTGGTCACGGGCTGTTTTCCAAGCCGTAGCTATGCAAGCGTTCACGACCATGTCACCGGGGACCAGATCTGCTACAGCCATTGGGTTGCAGTTCAGCGTGTGGAGCAAACCAACCGCCGCACCTACCACCACCTGGCGAAAGGAATGAAACCTTCAATAGCACTCATAAATTACAAAGATAATTGTAATGTTATTATTTGTATGCGTAAGGTTAACAAAAAGAAAACGTACTGATAATTAACAGAGTAAAATGTAAAGACACTTAGAAAATTATAAAGAAAATTGGAACTATAAAAAGCAATTTCTGTGTATCCTAAATAGTATTAGTACACGAATGCAGTCATAGATGGTGTTAAATGTTTTCTCCATCCGATACCAGACTAGGCAAACTCTGCTATTGTGACCAGATACTTGGTACGTATATACATAATTTTACACCCAGACACAAGACAAATAATCGCGCTCATCATACATACTCGTATATGTGTCCTCGATGGGTACCTGTGTATTTGCGTCATACTTACACCAGTTGGTCCATAGACATTGTCGATCCAACCCGAAACCGGCTCCTTCGCCGTTGCAATCACTGCCAACAACATGTTTAAGAATTAATATTATGTTCAGAACTGATTTTTTAAAATGTACATTAACGTGGACGCGCTCAGTGTGCTTATGGACAATATACGACTACACACTTGCATATGCATATTTTATTTAAACAAATTGTATAAGTCCCACTTTCGAGATGGAGTATGAGTCGCGCAAAATTAAAAGGCTTAAACATTTTAAATAATTGGAATGAAAAGAAAGGATCATTTTAAAAACGTCATAGTTGAAAATCATGGATCATGCAATCATAGATTGCAACCTATATTTAAGTCCCACTGCTGGGCCACGGTCTGTATCGCAACTGCTGGACACCTAAACCATTTTCCGTAACGCTGCTTCAATGTTGTTATGACGCTAATATCGGTTACCGGCCAACCCGAATGTCGTAAGTTTTTAATTCTCCTTTAAATCCTCTAAGAGTATTAATGATTGTTGAATAAATGTAACAACTGGGACCAACAATCACAATTTCCCACCAGCAATCACCCATTCGAATACCATCAACGCTATGCATGTACAGACTAGGGGGTTTTTCATTCTCGCAAAATTTAAACTCTTACCAATAGAAGGCCTGAACAGAGCTACTGGAAGTCCTCTTGCATATTTCTTGACAATATCTTCTGCTGCCGCTTTTGTATAAGCGTATGTATTTGGATAATCACCTAACAATCTGTAACAAATGATCATATTACAATCGTTATCATAAATCACTGGCCCTAATCCTTATTTGCGCACAAGTCAGCTCGTTTTTAAGTTAAAAATAACCGTGCGTCGTTGCGTAAGTTCGAAACTCCACTTCTGGCTACTACGTATTCGTTCTATTTTTTGTTGATGCATTTTAATAGGCATAGGCGTTGGCAATTTCATGCTATGAAGAAGTTTGTTAAAACGCAACTCACCCAGGAGTGATACTGTTCAGTATTTTATCATCCATATTCTCCACAAGGTCGATCAACTTCTCACTGGACAAATGAGTCTCGTAAAACTTTTCATCGATCACTCGCGACGGACAGTTGCTGTAACGACATCAATAAAATCGTCACGTTCACGTTCTGTTTCATGAAAGTATTGTAGTATTTGAAGATTACATTCATCTTCAAAATTGAAAATACAGTTAAGTACAAATTTCATTCGTAATACGATCAGTAACAATGCATTAATTCTAATGACAAACCTATATGCGGTAGACACATGAACGTAAGCCTTTAGCTTCGTACAGGCCCTGGCGAGCTGCAGTATCTCCCTCGAGCCTCGCACGTTGATCTCCACGGCCGTCTTCAGAGCCTCGTCGAATCTGACGGTTGCCGCTCCGTGGAAAATAAACTCCACCTGATAATAATTAACAGTTATTACCGTGAAATAACGATTCCATTTTAACGATCGCATAAGGCGTCGTGCAAGGTAGCATTTTTGATCCTAATCTTTTTCATTGGCTTACAGACACAATTAAAATTTACAAAATAAAACTAGTCACGGAGGAAACTCTGCAATCATCGTAATAGTAATAAAACTTAATGGTTCTTACCGCAACGTAAGTATTCATGGCTCGAGCTAATCGTGAAAGTAAAAATAAAAATCGTCAGGCTGCCAGTAGTGATCGGGCTATAGATTTCTCAAGCTCGATATCCAAGTACTTAAGCGAGTTTTTAATCCTCAAACGATTAGTTTTGTAGTGATAACTCGACAGAACGGTCCAAAAATTCTCTTACAAAGGTACATCACATACCTCATTGACAATCTTCGTTCTATCTTCCTCGCCGATGCCCAAATTCAGCTGTCCGACGTCACCCTCAATGATGCTAACCTTCTCAATGAAGTTTGGCCTCTCCTTCTTCAGCTTATCGTAGAGCTAGAAAAGATAATTAACGTAAATAAAACTTAGAAGAGGGCGTTATTAATAGAGCCAGAAGACCCGATCGGGGTTACAGAGAACCAGTAGAGTCAAAAAAACGATAGTGTATGAGAGAAGGTTTAGTTCAATGGCAATGAGTTTACAGGCTGAGATGATGAATTAGAACACGATGTGCGCGACGTTAGTTATACGCTTTGCACAGTACAGAATCTTTTCCATCTGAGCGGTCAGGGGTTAGATCACAACAGAAGAATAGTGGGGATAAGTGAAAATTAAAGTTTCGTCATATTCATTAATATTACAATAGGTAATAATGCTGGGAACAAAGTTGTAGTTAAATATTTATAACCAAAATTTACTTTTAGAACGCTCGGGACAAAAGGTTAAGGGTTCCGTTTACAAACAGATACATGTATCGCGTAAAGGTAAAAAAATCGGAAGGTAAAGAGGCGACGCTGTTTCTTTCGAAAAATCCTGTTTAGTAAATCAAAATTATGTTTCTGTATGATCTTAGCTAATGGTGACGCGCCTCTAAATGCGCTAACGTAGAAAAAGGTTCGCACTAAAAATAAGTCATAGCCGCCGGTGTAAAAGCCAATATTCTACTGCGAGCACAATATATCCTAGCCCGAGTGCTGTTTTTGTTAATTCCACTATAAAATCTAACTCTCACCGCGTCATCGAACTGTTCTTGAAACCTCTTCATGATCTCCTTGTTCTTCTTCGGTCGCGCCACCAGGTACAGTCTCTTCAGGTCTGGACATGATCTGAAACGAGGAAAACTATTGAAATGCGAAAAGATATTCACGTCGTACATTATGAACAAGACTATTTAAAAATGTGTAATAGCGCCATCTATATTTATAAACTGTCCGATTATCATAACACACGCATTCAATTGCCTAATTTAGAATCAGATAGCCGCGTGTGGAATTGTCCCGCGTTGTTATTAGCATGATGTGTCGGTGTCACGGCAGTATTGTAACTGCAGCCCGTTCGTTTTTCACGTTACTCTTTCAGCTTTTATGTATGTATTCTCTTCAGCGATGCTATAAATGTAATTAGATTAAATTTTCAGTTATAAATAGGTAAATTAGTAGGTATTCGATCTATGTACATTCTAATCGTTTCCGTTCAAATTTAAATAACCATAAGTCAGTATGTTACCTGCATAAATAATTTATGTATTTAATTACGTTTCTTAACAATGCATGAACTAAATGGACACTTGCAGCTGGGTGGGTAAGGTCATGAGCGACCCCGCCTCCGCTCCCGCCCCCTGCCGCGGGTGTGAAGGTGCCATTTTTTACGCCATTTCATATGTAAGGAAATCGGTAGCAAAAATACTAACTTTTACGACAAACCGATTTAGAATGAGAACGCTCAATTGATTGTTTTAACATTAATTTAACATGGAATTTTCGCGAAATTATCTATACTTCTATACTAACATTATAAAGAGGAAAGATTTGTGTGCGTGTGTGGGTGTGTGTGTATGTATGTATCTATCGAATAGGCTCAAAAAATCACTGGACCGATTTCAAAAATTCTTTCACCATTTGAATGCTGCATTATCACTGATCATCATAGGCTATATTAATTACAGGAAAAAGATAAGGATTCTTACTAAAACGACAATAATGTAACCCAAGGTAGGGAAAAATTGCCATAGAATGTCTTTCATCGCGTGCGCTGCGACAACTATTGATGATAGAACAAAAAAATCTACAAAAAATGTCGCGATAGCATATGTCTAACTATTGTAGTTATGTCACTATAACTACTTTTTCACATTATAAAAGTTGATAGGAATTCCGACCAAAATCAGACCAAGTTATCCGTACCTTTGCATTGATCGTTATCTAACTAAATCATTTCCTAAGCAAGACTGTTTCAATAACTGTGAATTGCTTTTTAGTTTGTTCAAATCGGACATTCCGTTAAAAAGATATTACGAAGTTAAAAAGTTGAAGAATTAAAAAATTGACGCCACCGCGCCGCGCCGCCGCTACTATAGCACGGAGGAATCGACACCGAACATCTAACCAGACATGGTGTTACGGGAATTTTACATATATGAGATTAAGATATTATACCATTATTTTAATTGAACCATGGCAACGCGTGGTTCGGTTTGCTAGTAGATTATTAAAAAAATGACTGGGGACACTTCCAGGCGGCTATTTGATTCTAAATTTAGCAATTTAACGCCTGTGTTATGGTAACCGGACAGCCGATAAACATAGGTTATAATACTTCTATAGATATTTTTATATTAGGTATACTTATATTTATATGTATTACTTGATACTTATCGTTATATTTTGACCAAATTAGTTATATCCTGTGTGTTATTCTGTGTAAGCTATATTACTATAAAGTTTCTTCAGTTTTCATATTACTATAAAGTACTATAAAGTAGTTTTTGCAGTAAAATCCTCACAAACTCTCGCATTTATAATATTACCATTAGGATTAATCCCTTTATGTCCCCGTTTTCCGCTTGAACTGTGACAGAGGTCGTTTGAATTGAAGCCTTCTCAAGGCTTTTTTTATTGTAAAACAAGCTGCACCCGCGGATTCACCCGCGGGAACGTGAATACATATGAAAGTATATTCGGTACATAAAACAAAAACGAAATTTTTAACATTTTCGTCCGTCTGTTTGTTTCGAGTAATCTCAGAAAGGGCCGAACCTATTTCGACGGAACTTCAACTGGTAGACAGCTGACGTTAAAAGCAGTCATATAGGCTACGTGTATCAATATGTTATATTTCATAGCCGACCAAAAACAGTACCGTACTCCACGCGGTGCATCTGCGGGTGCATCTAGTAACAGTTAACATCATCTCAGTGGTTTTTCCATTATAAAAACACGGCGAATGTAATTCCTCGTAATTTACACGAGCAACAACTAGTATGATAGCGTAACGTGTACGACCACTCGCAGTAACCATTACAACGACTTGAGTATGATTCCATTCGATTCGAAACTTTCCGTGCCATAACAAGGTTGTAACTGGTTTCCGTTCTAAAAAAAACATCTGATTCCATAAAACGTTTCAATGGCTGTTTCACACCGATGTTCAATTTTCGCGCCCACAGCTGCGCGGATAAGGGTGCGTAAGATTCGAACCTCGAACCCTCGGCGATACTAAAGCCACTTCAAACGTCGCTCAGTCCGTGAGCGTTTTGAGCGGCCGCAATTAACTCGTGTACTGTTAACGTGGTCGCTGTGAATGATGCATTGTATTCATCGGGTCAGCGGGCCGTGTCATTTTATTGTAGGAAAAAAACCCGCCGACGGCGGCTTACATTTAGATTAATTACCTATTGTCATTTCCGGGCCGCGCCGCCCGGGAATCGAACTCCGCGTCCGTCTCTCCCGATAGGTATTTTTGACATTACTGACACCGAGAACTGCAAGTATTATCATTTTTTTATTTGTTACGTTTCATTCACTTACATCACGCAGCGACCTATTATAACGTAATGAGCGTAATATAATAGAATCAGTGATAGTTTAGTGGTTTGACGTTCAGCCTCCCACTCCGGGGGGTCTGGGTTCAAATCCTAGCACGCACCTCTGAGTAGTCACGTGCGTTTTATGACTTGCAATTCAAACATCACTCGATATAACGGTGACGGAAATCATCGTGAGTAAAAATCTACACACCTTGGAGATGTTATAAAATATATTACATTTTGAGGTGCCTGAAGTCTCCCAATCCGCACTCGGCCCGGCCTGTGCCCTAAATCTCTCTCACTGCGAGAGGAGACCGCGTCCAGCAGTGTAACAATGGAAGAATCGGACAATTATGAATAATAATAAGATCTCGGGCCACCTCACACGCGCCCATCTGATCCCGAACTAGACAGACCCTGTGCTGCGGTCGCCGGACAGCTGATAGACAATGTAACACTTATATAGGTATTTTCATTAGGCCGATCAACCGAAGCTGTTCATCACATAAATGTTCGTCACGCGTGGGAATCGAACCCGCGACCTCCGGTTCACAGTCAAAATCACTAACCATCCGACCGAGAGGCCAGACGAACGAGTATATATATATAGATACACTAAAATGGCGATGAAATTAAATGCACATTCACTGTCAGAAATTGGTACGCGGCTTTCAAGTTTGTAACTGAACCCTCTACATAATAAAACACAGTCGCTTACCGTCTGTACGCTTAGATCTCATAAACTACGCAACGGCCTTTAATGAGGTCCGCATCACACCGAGCGAGTCAAGAGGAAGGTTTATATGTATAATACAAGCAAAATGTCCGTCTGTCTGTATGTTTGTTACGCTTTCGCGAACCGCTCGGCCGATCGCAATGGAATTCGGTCGAGGATAGTTTGAAGCCCGAGAAGGAACATGGGATATCTTTTATCCCGATATTTCCCTGGGTTTGTAATCTACGCGGGTAACACCGCGGGCTCGCGGCTAGCGAAGTATGAAAATGATTACTGCTAATTTGCGACCAACGACCTACAAGTCGGTCGTCATATTGACATAATCTCAATATTTACACAAATACAATGAGAATTACAACACTAAGTGCAACTCACACAAACGCATGAAAAGTAAGTAGATGATAATTATTGCATGCGTCAGGTAGAATAGCTACACCCCACTGCGGTAGACGAAAGAAATACAATTGGATGAAAAACTCTCGACTATCTAAGAATTTTAATATTTATTTTAAAAAGTGTGACTTTTGTATTTTTTAAATACAAATTTAATTTTTATATATTTTAAATAAATTGTTTTTCTGTCGTATTTTAATATATCCACGTTATGTATGTATGTAATGCAGTTTTTTTAAATAATTCAATTAAACTAAAATAATTTACTCTTTTTTTATCCGCATAAATATTAAAAAGAAGATAATTTTATAACGATAACAGATTAAAATGTTTTTATACTTAATCGGACAAAAAATCTTAAGAGTGAGGATAGAAAAAAAACGTGAACTTACCGCCAAAATCCTATAACGTTTACAACACAACATATAAACACCGAGGGTCGCGCGTCTGTACAGACGTCCGGTTAGGAATGGACTGAGTCGCCGCTGGTCACTCCGACGGCACGGGCTGCGACCGCACTGGAGCCGCCGCGGCCTCCGGTGACGTATCCGGACGAGTCTTAAGAGCGTTGCACACGGGTAACCGGTATCATCGAAGAATAACATAACAACAAAACAAAACAACAAAAAATAATAATTTATTTAAAAAAAAATTGCATTTATGTCAACAAAAATTGGATTGTACTTTCAATTAATCTTTCGTACTGGACTTTCGTACGTACTCGTGGTCCAGCTACTTACAATCCTCAAATTTTGCGAATGGCTTCTTTATATAGCGTAAGTCTCCTCAGGAAGGAGTTTTGGAAATTCCACCTTTAAGTTAAACGCAGTAAATGTTAAATTTTTGTACTTGGTTAATGAAAAACATTAATGCATTTACAGGTTTTGAAAATACAAGCAAATCCATATCGCGTTATGTTTGCGAGAAATTTGAATGGTATTAATTAAAACTAAACATTTTTCAGTTAAAATACGGCTAAGTGCTACGGAGACCCGGTCCAGCAGTGGACCGACAAAAAGGGTAGAAAAAAGTGTTACAAAATTATATTTATCGCAATGATGCCAACGCCATAAAGCAACCCATTTCGTAAAAGTATTTAACACTAACAAAATAAATTTGCAACAATCTCACGTGAGGTCGAGATGGCCAATCTCATGACACACCGAGGGGAGTTGAACAATTGAAAGAATTACCTCAAGCAATTAACATACGCTCCATGAGCTGTTATAATTGTTTTAAAGTCGTCGAGGCTAATGTTATTTCAGTCGACCGGATCCGATATCGCGCTCATAACTCAATAACACGCGGAGGCTGTGGAGCGAAATTAATTGACAAAATATTCGAAAGGATGACCTATTTGGGAATCTTTACTATTTGCAACGACAAATAAACCTTAAGGTCAGATATGGACCTTGAATTTATAGTAAATGGTCATATCGCCAGTGTACAGCAACATGCAACGATCCCAGTGACGTCACCTCGAGGAAACCTTTTAAGTTATCTTTCAAGAGCTACATATTTAGGTTCACTGTAAACCAAATCCAGTTATTTCCATAGCTTTCACGAGCGCTACAAAAAGCTACTCTTAATCCGTGCCGTTGGGCTTTTAATGGTTTTATATCGTTATTAGAGCAGCAAAAAAAGCATCAACTAAATATCTCATTAGCCACGCATCTGTGACCCACCTCCGACAAGGCGGATACCAACGAATACTACTTGCAGTTATACTAACAAGTACTAACTGGATTAATGTCAGTAACGGTCCCGTTCCTGCAGTCCTTACAAAACATACTAAGCAACTAATTCTTACAACACTTATCGCTAACCGAGTCCCCCCTACCAGTAACACAGTGCTATTGGCGGTCGGCAGCAGTCACGCCACCACTCGTGACTGCTGCCAGTTCGTGTGATACTCTCTTTATGTAAAAAGTAGTTCATATTGTCAATAGTGTACATATCATAATAATATTAAATAGGTCTAATGCTGGTTGTGAGGCAGCCAAGAGTCTCGCAAACCGACGCGTATGTAGTAGAGAGCGATGAATGTGGAAGCATGTCGGCTTTGTAAGGAGAGGTTGCTGCCGTACGAGGCTCGTCTCCGCTGTTCGGTTAAGCAGATCGCTTCGATGGTATGACATGGCTTTTATGACCTTTTTATTGATCCACTGCAGGACATAGGTATCGTCTCATAGGGAGGTTGTACTGACCACGCTGACCAAGTGCGGAGTGGCAGACTGCACACACCTTAAAAACATTATTTTATAATTCTCAAGGCGTGCAGGTTTTGTCGTCCTTTCCTTCATCGTTACGGCGAGTGATATTTAAATGATTAAGTTATAAAACGCACGTAATAATTCAGAACTAAATTTAATATATTTTATAAATGTCGTTAAATAATCTCCATATTATAATTTGTACATAATATAGCTATTATCGATGGCCTAGTGGTTTAAAATTCAGCCTTCCACTTCGGGGGCAAGATGGGGGCTGAGTTCGATCATGGCACGCACCTCTCATTTGTTACGTGCGTTTTATAACGAAAACTTTAATAGCACTCGCTATAACGATGAAGGAAAATATCGAGAGGAAACCTGCACACCTTGGAGATTTTATAAAGTATATAATATTGTCTGAGGTGTGTGAAGTCTACCGATCCGCAGCTGGCCAGCGTGGTGGACTATGGTCTAAATCCGTTTCAGTATGAAATGAGACCCATGTCCAGTAGAGGACCAATAAGAAGGTCGAAAAAGATACCTATTATGTACAAATCCTTATGTCAACTTGACCCTGAGCACATTTATATGTTAATGTATTGTTATGATTTCATTTGCGTTTGTCCAGTTTTGATGGCGCAGCGAAATGCATTCGAGATGCAATTAAGTAGTGCATTCTTAGTGTGCACGTGCACATGTTATATTGTTTAATTACGTATGAAGGGAGCGATGAACGTACGCGGCTCTCGGCTCTGTGAGGGTGGAAGGGTCCCGTCGGCGCGCGGCGGCCTCTGCGATCTTCATAAAGAACCGTCGTCCTCCTGGTCTTTGGGCTGTCCTCAGTCGAAATATCCTCCTAACCGGTGTCCCTCCCGGTGCCGCCGGCTGCCGCTGTAGTCGCCCGCGGCCCCGAAAGTCTCCTTTTGGACGTCACTTATGCGAGGTGAGCTGATGCACCGGTGACTCCTCTTTCTTGACGATGAAATTACTTGTCAATGAATTAATACAAAATTATATCATCAAACTGTAATGTTTCCATCACAAAAATATTTGTCCCGGGTGGGAATCGAACCCGTGGTGTCCGGTTTTATAGTCCGGGTGTAACCACTCCGCCACGAGGCCAGTTTTCTTGTGGAAGAATCAAATCATTCGGTAGAAGCGTCCTTAGTGACATTTAAAACTTTATAGTTACGTTTGATTATCACTTCGTAATAAGATTCAAGATTTACGATTAGATGAGCTGTAAAGGTTGTCGCTCGCCTGTCGACCCGGTACCCGCGTCGTGGCCCTTCGTCGTTGCTCCGTTTTGAGGTGAGGACGAACAAACAAACAATTACACTTTCGCATTTATAAATACTATGTATCATAATATTAATAGTATAATAGTATCTATAATATCAGTATGGAACTATGGATGTAATTATACGAATATCTCAGGGGATGGATACCGTATATATAAGCAGGGCCGGCTTAACCTATAGCGCAGGGTGTGCGTGCACTCGGGCGCCGCCGTCTCGGGGGCGCCGCGGCGCTCGGCGCAAAGTTAATAGTTATAGCCGCGGGGCGGGGGTCAGGCCTAGGGGGCGACGGAGTTTCACTGCGCACGGGCGCTACACGAGCTAGAGCCGGCCCTGTACATAAGCAGTGATAGCCTAGTGGTTTGAAATTCAACCTCCCACTTCGGGGGTTTAGGGTTCGATCCTAGCGCGCAAGCAAAATTTTAATTTTAGTTATAAAATGCACGTTACGTAACCCACGAGGAAACCTGCACACCTTAGAGATGTTACAAAGTGTTTGATATTTTCTAAAGTGTGTGAAGTCCACACTCGACCAGCGTGGTGGACGTAGCCTAAAGCCCCGTCAGCGTGAGAGGAGACCCGGTCCAGCGGTAGACCAATAAAAAGATTGAAAAAATGTATAATATATGTAAATAATAGCACGTCCGTCCGTCTACAGTGACAAGTCAAATAAGTACGTTGTCAATGCATATAAGGAAATACGTATTTGTTGATAAATTCGCAGCGGAGATCTCTTAGCGCGACAATCACGTAGTTTACATTTCAAATAACGTTAATAATTCGCTAAATGTAGGGTTGTCACCTCTTTGAAACCGGCTTCCAATATTTACTGCAACGCTGCTCGCGGCACAATTGACACGTAAGGTAAAAACAGCGTTATGTCCGTTCCGTGTCCTCTCTCTGTCCCTTTCTATTATATACGAGTATGTGTCAGTGACTGTTGCAGATCGACCAAAACAGTTTTGTCAGCCGAAGCCGAAACCGAAACCGAATTTTTCGGCTCGCTCTCGGTTTCGGCCGAAACCGAAACTGAGGCCGAAACTAGATTTCTTGGCCGAAACTGGCCGAAACCGAACTTTCGATCTTTCATTAGAGTGTATTGAGATTCCAGGAGATGTTTTATTATAGCTAAAATGTAGCTAAAATATGTCTTTGTGAATATAGATTTTTTTTAAACAATTTTTTTTTACATTCTTGTATTATTTCTTTCATTTATTTTATGAACACGGCCGTTGCTTTATGACTATGAACCTTATTGACAGTCCTAATGGCACATTCATAAGTGAATGTGACTGCGTAGGTCGTGAGTTCGATGGAAGGATAGCGTGTTATCTATTGCATAAAAAAGCGTATTATTTTTAAACATATTGTACATTTTATAATATCTCATGTCAAAAATAACTTTTGCCCGCGACTTCATCCCGCCACCGCCGCAAAGAATGTAATTATTTACGACATCACATTAGAAACCTCAAAAATAACAGTATTTCTCTACTAATTAATGGACTTTATTATACATATAAACATTCCTCTTGAATCACTCTATCTATTTAAAAAAAACGCTATTCCCTTTTATCCAACACAAAATGACAGATGTTGAAAATACCTGTTTCGGTACAATAAATATAATGTCACCATACAATTTCATTCCGTTCACCGTAAGCCCGCGGCCCGCTAGCGGTGCCAAATGGTTCACGAGCTGTTAATGAATGGGACATAATATATCTTTGTTCAATTGCAAGTCCTTAGGACGTTGCATCAATAGCATCATTTACGCCATTCGCCATATCGCCGTTACAGGCGAGGAGTCTGATATAATGCTTTTCTCGAAGAACTTAAATCCTAGGACTGAAGGAAAGCGAAGTTCGTCGCAAAACCGAGCTCGAGACGCGCAGCCCTGAGGATTGACACGTGTCCAACCGATAGGACGGCACCGCTCCCGACGTCATTCGGAAAAGATTTTAAATAGGTATGCTCAATTTTTCGACGTTGACGTAGGAAAACATCGGCTTTGGAAAGTGTACGATGATCACAAAAATATATTATTACGACTGGCGAGCAAAAGTTGGATGTTTTTGTTGCGGATATTAAATTACGCGGTCCGTGTGCCGACGGTCTCGATGCTCGCAGCCGTGATGGATGAACTGGCTCGCTCTGTCAAGTGTGTCTAATGTCAGACACATCAATTTCCCCGTTTTAATTATATATCTTAGCAACATGAGGTTTAGTGGTGTTTTGTATTGCATTATTTTATATATCTAATGAGTATCTAGTATTTTAATTGTTACTAATTCAATATATTTATTGTATTATTGATTTATTCGTCACATTGCAATACTGTGTCCCTGTACACTTTGCGGGGGGGTGTGAATGGTTCAAGAATTGAATAAATCGATCAAACGGTTACATCTATTCTCGTTATACTCGATATTAATAACTATATTTACGCGGGGAACTATCAGTGTACCCCCCCTCCCCCGACCCCTCCTTCCTCTCCGCGGCTCACCCCGCGCCCCCTGCGCCGTCCGCGCCGCTGGCCGGTTGCGTGCGCGCCGGATATTGCCTAGCCGGAGCCGGTTCCGCGAAACGCAACACCCACTCGTGTGAGAGAGCCTATTATTACATCCACTTTCACTCGCCGAGATGCACAGACAGTCGACTTATTGTGTGGCCCGCGTTTTGTAGAGCGCGAACTGCCTTCGTGCACGCAGCCCGACTTAGCGATGCACCTACTCTGCTCCATTTTACGTACTTACTTACTTGTTTTACATTTTCGTATTCTCTTCGACCGGCCCCTCGGTCCAGCGGTTAGAGACCGCGACTGCTAAACCGGCGGTCGTGAGTTCGATCGCACCCAGGACAAACATTTGCCCGATGAGCACATTTGTTTGTATTGTTACTGGGTGTGATAAAGATATCTAGATATGCATGTAACACAGTATGTGTAGATGTATGTTTATCAGTCATCCGATTACCATTGCGTACGCGTTTGGTTATATGGAATTAGCAGTGCGTGGAATCGTCGCCCAGAGTTTAAGAACAAATTACCAATCAAATATGGGTTAAAAAAAAATTAAAATAATAATAATTGTTCCTTAGGATTTTGGAAAGTATCGTTATGTCGACGGTATCGTTACAGTACGATGATCTCCTAGTAATAATGTCTCCTTTGTTTATGAGTACATGGATGTTCATCAAGTCGACGATCGATTTAGGCGTGGACAGCATATTGGTCTAGACAAAATATTTCCATCCAAACATCCTCTTAGGTACTAAAATGATCTGTTTGATTTTCAAAATTTATGTATTGAAGATTTTCAATGTTATAAATGTCTCAGTTTAGTCGCAAATCGGTCACAAAACGGTCGCAAGTGTCGAAACCGGTGCCAAGAATTTGAGCGGCCACGGAGAGAACGCTTTCGACAAGTCCTCGGGCGTGCGCGAGTAAATCAATTCACTTCATATAATATATATATCATAATAACATCTTGGAATGTGAATTAATGTTGCTTTTACTACGAATTGTTTTTTGTGTAATTTTGTAAATGTGGGTCGCTCACATGTGTGGGCGCCGACGCGTTCGCTAATTTCCCCTCGTCTTCTTTCGTACCTTTCCATTCCAATTGCTTATTTTTGTTATCTATATCTAATTTCGTATCAGATTGCGATGTTCGCGTACGCTCATTCCATTCTGAATTATTCTCTCATCATGCTTGTGTAGCTAAGATTTGCTCCGAGCGTTGGTTCTCAAAGTTATTTCAATGAAACCTTTCGACGTGCCCTGTTTTGAAAATTGATTTTAGTAAAAAAAATCGTTGAAGTTGGTTACTTCTATTACTTAGGTTTTCGCCTTTATTTATTCATTCATCGCTTCTCTGTATTCTCACCCTTCAATTTGATGTAACTTTATTGGCGCCCTCTAAAGCCTTTCAGGCTCCATAAGGAAACGTTATAGACCACATTAAGAAGCGTCGGCTTAAAGCGACGCACGAGGTCATTATGGCCACTGCGTATTAGTCAGATATTTTATGGGAGAGGCGAACATGCTGAATAGACACAAATAAGTCGTTTCTTGCAACGCGCGAGGACTCGATAATGGTATAGGAGTATGAGGTATCAAAGGCGTGTGGTGAGTCAGCCAGGCCATCCGGTCACAACAATGGGCCAATGATTCACGCGGCCGGCGCATCCGCGCGGGACGCCGCCTGTTTGCATAACACGATGCATATTCATATCGGCCCCTTTGTGTCGCGAGCCTTCTGTTAAAACTTTCTAGATTATGGAGGTCGCCCGATAGAATGCGGCCGGTGATCGGAGGCACGCCTTCCAGCCGAACAGTAACGTTCGTCGGTCGCTCTTTGTTTGTGCGCGCCTATTCCCGCTATTGGATTTTCGTTGTATCGCTTTTTAAATTTTCCACCGTGAAATCTGGGAATTGATAATCATTATCGTGATCATCATTATTATCTTGGGACGAATAACACACGAGCATCTGTTCCGGATCGACACAGCTGATAAATATAATTTGTAATCTCTCATTTGGATACATTTATAAGACTTCCTTGTCTACATTCACTGCGTCCGTCCAAAATTGTAGGGTAGGTGTTATTTTTTGCGAAATTTTTAAAGAGTACTCGAAAGAATCGCACGGTAATTCTCACCGTGATCCAGAAGTCGCCGTCGGCGCGTCGTGTCACGTCGACGGCGCGGCCCATTGTTTCGGCTTCACACGTTATATCCTCGACGCGGCGAATAACAATGTATCGCGTGCGTCAGTCATTTACACCTGTCGTTATGTACAGTCACATGTCTATCTACATTCGTATACACGTTGTGTTGTTTTGAACGGAGCTCAGGAAGAGTTGGATCTTATCGATTCGGTTGAACGTTTGTTACTCCAGAACTCGCTTATTTGGCAAATCGATTTGCAATTTTTTTTGTTTGATTGATATTGAATTGAGTTGTTTTACTTTTATTGCATTCTTAATTCAGAACATATTTTGTATCAAACAAACTTCCGCTTTGTATTGATTGTTGTGCATTGGCTTTCGTACTTTTCTAAGTACGGATATAAATTATATTATCGCTTTCATTATTTTCATTTTTAATTGTGACAATTATTTAATATGTATTAAAGATCCGTGTGCGTGCAGATCTTTTTTCATCATTTGTAAGCTATTAGCTTTGCTGTTAATAGGCTGTTCTATTAATCATTTTCATCTATCACTCTCTGCTCAAACGTTATCTGTGATCATAATGGACGGATATTGTTTCTTCTGATTAAATTGTATTCATTATGGCTACATTATAATTGTATAAACAATTTAATGGCATCATTTCAATTGATAGATCAATAGCTACTATGAAAAATCATTGAGTTTTTAATGTCACAGATAAAGTTAATGTCTCATAACGAGCGCTAGGTAAGGAGTAACGTCGAGGATAAGAGTGATCGGTGCGTGTGAGTGGGTAGGTATTGTTTAAGTCATGCCGGCTATTTATGTAACGACCGCCGCACAATCAGCCATTATCAGAGATCGCTAATGGTAATGCAATTGTATTGTTCGTCTGTGCGACCTCCTGGCTTTTGACTTTTGTGTTTGCATCGTTACGCTATTGCATTGGGTCAATTGCGTTGCGACTCACCAGGGCCGCATCGCAGCCAGTACTATCATATATTTCTGAGATATTTCTTCTCTCATCATGAGTAGATTTAAGGCCGCAGTCTATCACTCTGGTCAAGCACGACTCGGCATACTTCACGCGTGTCTATGTGGAACTCTTAGTGCCCAAGTTGTTTCTCTACGGCATTGAAAGCTATTCAAATCGCCGCTGTTTTATTTCGAAAGTCACCTTGATGTTAATCAATGTTTGGAACACGTACTATTTTATGTTTCGGTTGTGGCGAAAACCGATAATAAAAATATTAGCTATGATTGTGGGCATTCATGTTTTAGGACCCCTGAGACCTAGAGAAGTGTAAGGTGTGGCTAGGAGTACCTAAGCTATCGGTGCTACTATCTGTTACCTTTTATATATTTGTTAGATTGTCGTAGGGAAATGTAATCACAAAGCCTTTAATATATAAAGTAACAGCACGCCTGTAATCCTCTTAAGGGGTAGGCAGAGGAGTGTAGTACACCCCCACATTTCACCACTTACGCTTAAGTCCCAC
>DWDX01001420.1:0-18824 GCA_018245675.1 Agara michaeli | reverse complement strand
CCTCTCGTACTCGTGGAAGGGATCCATGCCCAGAAGTGCGAAGTAAGGCCAGCGTTGCAGAAACAATAAATCAATCTTATTATTGTAGAAACTGGTGAAAACAAAGCAATATTTTTTTTTCATCAGGTTGGTTAATTATTTATTTATAAATAAACAAAACTTACAGCTAAGTATAAACAAATTATACATAGAGTAGACGAGAAAAAGGCCAATTAAAACTTATCACATTTACAAGAATGTTTTATGAAGAGACCTATTATAAACGAATGTTCGGGTTTTCCAAATTGGTTGACTGACATTGTAACTAGCAATCTAGCGTTACATCCATAGACTAAACATGCAGATGTACATTATGAAGATCGCAGACAAGCAAATTGATTAGAATTAGGTCACTCTTGTCTAAGTGGCGACTAAGTCCTAAAACTCCTTCGCTATGAGAGGAGACCTGTGTCCAGCGGAGGAAAAATGAATGAAGGGTCGGAAAAAGGTGGCGTCACTTGAGGAATTAATTGTTTATCTAATAGACATCTTGAGATCAAAGTTAGGTTTTAACGAGCCTACTGAAAATATATTTGTTCTAATTACGCAACATGATTGATGAAATAATAGATTTCATAAAATTCTAGCACAGTTTAAGCTTTCGTTAGAATAATTCGGTAACAGTGGAACTTTGGAATAGTCTGCAGTATTAACTTGACACATAGAAAACACATTCAGTGCTACGCGCTACGTGACAGTTAATGTTGTTTAGAGAGGACCGGATTTATTCTGGCATTCGTATTCGTTGAGACAGATACTCATACATCTCATTTTACAACTTATGGACCGGAAACCTGTTACTCGTTAATACATTTAAACCTCGATCAATTAATGCTGAGCAGAAGTTTTCATTACTTTGTAATTGAACAGGAGTTCCTATCACGTGATCGCTAATTTTGCTTTTTAATACATAACTTTAATGTGCATAATGTACGGTTTTATGTACAGTTCTTATCAATATTCTTAAAATCGGGTAGTCTAAGTTACTTTGTGAGCTCATTCATCGATTTTATTTTGTTTAATATCTAACAACAAAATAATTTGAAGAAAAAATAATTGCATACTACATTGTACAATCATATAGCAACAATAGAAAAAAACGGTTCTGGAATAACGGTTTTCCTTTACACTGAATTGTGATTGAAATGTCATATTATTCTTGATTTTAATGAATATTATTGATTAGTAGTAAATAGGGAAGCAGACCGTTTGGTGCTACGTTGTCATTGCAACGCGTGATTATTTATTCCCAATCTCAGATGGATTAAAGTTCACCCAGAGATCTGTCATGATACGTTTCATTCTCAACCAGCAAGCAAACTGTTCAACAAATCAACTACTACTGATAAACGAGAGAAATAGCATTAATACTGGTGCTTACACTCACGTTTACAGAAGTACAGGTCTTTGAATAAACGAACGAATGAATGAATATTCTTTTGCACAAATACAAATTATGAAGGACTTCGCTTTTAAACTTACATATGACATTTTCTCATTCAGATGGCATGTAAATTTTTATGAATCTCATTAATCATATATTTTCCAATGAATCTTGTGTCATGAATATAATAAATCTATTTAGATACTTCGATACCTACTTTCTATATAAATGTTACTGCTACTTTAGTGATTTACTAAATTGAGACCACATTATTATGAATACCCATCCGTAAAAAGTGGTATAGAATACGGTAAGGCACATCTGCTATAAAAAGTTACCTACTAAACGTTTCGTGCAGTGATTGATGGGAAAGACCGCTAGTGAGAAACCTGGCTCGATTTGTTTCACAATCCGACTCATCTATTCGTCATTAGTGGCTTGTTTACTCAAGGGGCGGTCAAGAAGTATCTTAAACACCCAACTGCTCACGGCTATAACCTTCATTATTGTAATAGGATTTTAAAATCAATTGTAATGTCCCTACTTACTCATAGTGTTAGATGATCTAGTTGGAATATGCAGGGCCTTTGGGGTTTGGAATAGATAAATTAACAAAAAGGGCATTTAAGGGGAGTTTTTGCGTGGGTTTAAAGTCATCATTCAGATGATCCTGGTAAAATAGTAAACATTATATTGTTATAAATTAAGGCGTTAGAGGTTTTGTTTACTCTACCTTACCGTTACGAACATAACTTCTTTCAATCAGGTGATGCATCTGCAATATGTATATACTCGTACACGCAGTGAAAGGGTATGAAACATTTGTTGTTTATAGTACAATAGATATATAATATACATGTGGAAACTTAACAAAAAATATATCATATAGTCCAACTAGAGTTATCAGGACGGTGGTAAGATAATTACAATTATTCTCATGAAATATTCATTGTTTTATGTCATTTAAAAGTTTATAACTTATCCTATCCATATATACACAGATATTTAAAAGATTGTGTCATTTTATATCTAAATAACATTTAATGTGACATACAAATTAATGCGAAAAGCGGTTGTTTCTTGGAAATTAAGAACTTGAAATAATACGTAATTTGAACACCTTGAACTTTAAAGCATTTATCTTTTCCGAAAAATTGCTTTTGACCATCTAAATTTATCAACTTACGAATTTATCAAAATAATGAACCACGGCCGAGTTCAACACGTCCAAACTTACAAGTATGTGTTTTTATAGATTACAATGGATGCTCTGGTCTTTTTTAACCAATTAGGCGTCCGCGACCAGCTAACCTCTAGAGAACTATGACTGGTTTTAATGCACGTCTTTTATGATTACCAATTTGCACACTTCAAACTCTGTTAACTATCACATTAAAACATTTTCATCAATACCAACAAAGAAGACAAAACAAATCGTTGCAAATCTATTTGGATGCATTTCTCATAGTAGTGTTGCGTATTATATGCTTATAGTTTGTATACCACCCTAGATCCTGCCTTGAGGTCGCGTTGGTGGAATTTCAAAATGAATATAGTCCCAAATAAATTGTTGCTATTAGTTTCGGATTAAAGCGTCTTCCACATTTTTTACTGTTGGAGACGCTTTTTGTGAACAACGGGCACCTCAGATTTCTTTTTAATATAAAATCACTTTACTATAATCAGATTAACTATAATGACTCTTCGGCACTGTTATTTTACCCCTTCGAAATACCGTCCCTTGTTTCTATAAGAATAATAATAAACCGTAGAGGAATGACAGTTTAATATGTATGTATTTATTAATTAATTATTTAATATGTATGTACCAAACTGTGCAGTATTGATTTTTGTATTTAATTGTCATATTTACATTTCTTTAACTGAAGAGAATAGTAAAAGATCACGCGTCAGTCACAGAGTAACTGTGGATTTTTGCAACGCTGACTAGGGATCATCTAATTTTCAAAAAAAGATGTTATGAATAATGTATATATTATTTACTGATCTAATTGATACTAGCAGTCCTTTTCTAATATTCCTATTGGAGATCGGTTGCAGTCTTCATGAACTGCAGAGGCTATTTGTGACTGCTGCCTGCTCGTTACCTATTGTTTTCGCAACACAAGGATAGTTGGGATTTTAATGTCCTTCGTGATTTTTCTTGATGCTTCCAATAATATCTTAAATATCAGTAAATTTATGAAGACAACAAGCCTGTTATAAGTGTATGCTCGATATTGAATTTTCAGTTTTGATATTTTACGACGTGCATTTTGTAAATGAGACGGGGTGTGGAACATCCGCGTTTGGCTTACACCTGCGTCCGGCGTTATTTGGACCACGAAATAATAAATATGGCACAGATTACTATATCATTAATTGTAACTTCCATCAATACTTATAACGACCTGTTATTACTGGAAATTGAAATTGCTATTTTCATTAGCGTTTCCGTAATTTTGTATTTAATTCTTATACATTTGGAGATTATGATTATTAATTTACATAATTTAAAAGATTAAATGGTTGAGGTATAATTAATTTTCATCTATCAGAGACTAATTATCGACATAACTTTTTAAACATTTTAATTTTCTTCGAATACACCGAAGCAATGACATACAAATTGAGTCGTTAAAACTATTCTTAATCTTCGCGTTGACGTATGCCGAGTCTTATTGTTCTGAACGGACACCTGTATCCGCTGGCGAGACTGAGATTGTTGGATTTATATGAATGGCGGATCGAAAGGACAAAAATAAAACAATCGACAGAAATTTAAGTTAATAATGAAAATTAATAAAACATAAAATCCCTGAAAACAATTGCTTTATAAATAAGTATGTAATTGATTTCTGAATTATAAATCTGGATTTATTTACTGGCTCTTCCATTAATCTGTGGGCGCGGGTTTCACTTCGCAACTTACGGGGCATGGACCATGCGGTCGCAATGCGCCTCAGCAGATATACAAATTAGTGGCTAATGTGAATTTCGAAATTTTGAAACCTCTCTGAAGCCACTATAAATTTGACACATATCACGCGACCACGTGGTCCGAGAATAGCCGAATCATTTCAACTTTAACATATTCTACATTATTTCAATATTTGGTAATATATGGGGGATTATTACAATTTACAAGCTATGAACACTATAGAAAAAAGTACCGGAAAAGAAATTAAGGAAGTTTAAAAAGAAATGCCGTCTATTGTTCACACATTTCGAATGTCGGTCGCAACAGTTTGACTTCAGGTCAAAGTTTAGAGGAAAACCTTGTAATAAACAATATAAATGAACTGGATTTATATCGATAATGATGTTTTATATGATGCATTGAGAATTCAAAACATCAACTGAGTATTTAAATTATTGAATACAAATTCCATACATCGCAGTCGAACAGAGGTGCGGTAACGACGTGCGCAGGCGGCTTATTGGTACACTCAAAAACCGACATCAATTAAAGAGAGATGAGCGTTCTGTACACAGCGCTGAATGTGTGGCGTAAATAGGGCTGCCACCACCGAACAAGGTTTACCAGCCGTACCATCCACTACACCCGCTTTGCAAGGAAGCAGCAGCGCTCGCATTATAAGACAGGTTGGACTCTCTATATTTTACCTCCCAATAGGCATGAGTCTGTGTCTCAACTGCGGAAACCAGCTCCAGTTCGGATTGGTGAAACTACGGGTTAGTTACTGGACAGTGTGCCGTCAGATATTTTTAAGCTACTGTAAGGCTTCTGACGAGCTTCAAAGATTTATCTAACGATCACAACTGGTACCCACTGCTTTGAGTGCCTTAGCTACGAGTCTGTATGCACAAGAGACATGCGCACAGCCATCCATCCATCAGCCAATTTCGTACCAAATAGAAAATCAGCGATACGGCTTAGTCGGCAGGCGGTGGCTGACTTCAATTCTTTTCGCAACTTTGTGTTACACCACAATTAGGTATTTCGCATAATTTATGTGATGTTTTCTGAGGTGTTTGAAGTCTGCCTATCCGGCCTTCGCCAGCGTGGTAGACCATGGCCTACCTTGTGTCTATGAGAAGAAACCCGTGACCAGCGGTGGAAAAATAAAAAGGTTGCACGAATGAATTTCTAGGATTCTAAGTTTTATTGTTATTTTTATAACAATTTGAGCTTTTCGTAAAAAGCCCGCAAGTAAACACGTTTTTCTTTCCTTTCTTTCCTTTTTTTCTTTCGGTTAATGTCACCTGATCTATTTAACGAATCGCATTATATTATATAATAAAGCTGTATGAAGTTGATTTATCGCGAATTCCACCATTTATCTCTAGGTTCGTTTTCTTATCTTTAGCAGATATTAGGCTTATATCGGACAATAGCCTGTCTTTATGGTGCAAAATAAATACGTCTTATAGAGCCTGTCCCTTTTAATAAATGTAAATCATAAATAAAATATTCTATCTAGAAGTAAAATTGGCAACCTTATCTGGGCCCTGAGATATAGGCAAGCGGGCGCTTTGATGGTGTCGGCATTCGGCAGAACACCTCCCCAACGTACCTTATTCCTTTACACGTATTCACATGACAAATGTTGACTTTTATACGAGATTCAAAATTACAATTTTTTTTCATTATGTTCTCATATTAATTCTTTTCACCAAATAGTCAGGGTATCACCCTGACTATTTGGTGAAATGTGTGAGTGTAAAAAGTAACGCCTGCTTCAGCCTTACTTTATATTTTACTCACATACCTTACATGTTACCTTGTAACAATGTAAGCAATATCCGCCTCTATAAGCTGCTAGTAAAAAAAAAACACTCTTTTGCCTTCATTAATTACTGCAATCGTTCATTTGCCATATCACTAGGGTTATTGATAGCTTCCAGTTATAGTTATTATAATACAACGCAAATACACCGTTCTAATGGTGTTACACTAATATAAACATTGATGTTAATTAGCAGCAAAATAAGCGGTAGTGGCCCAACATTATCACCACAGCCCTTGGACCAAGTATGCACACTTTAATAAGTTTGTTCCGTACCCTATTTTTTTTTGTAACACATTCAACAAGTATAATTTCAAATTAAAATATAAATTGAAATTTTAAACCTATGTTTACGCGTAATAAATAAAAGAATTTAATACTGTATGTTACACCAGAGTAAGCGTTTCCTTTATTGGGCGATTATCGAGAAATTATTTGGCTGTAGAGTACACGGAGAGTTGGGAGCGTTACTTTTAATTACGTCTTTATTCATCCGAGCGGTCGGCGTAACGAAGCCGAAACGATTTAATGTCTCCCATAAGAAAGCTTAATGCTTAATCCAATTCAGATCTGATGAGATCCGAAAGATGAGATTAAAGTAGGCTAAAAGTAATATTTTAGTTTAATGGCAGTTGTCTTTTAAGCAATCAGAAGGTGTACTATTGCCAGAAGGTACCGCTTACAAGTGAAGGCAGGAAACAGATGACTTTGTACGTAATTAAATGAAAGTAGCCGTACTGCTGAAGTCAAATATTGTTCATAGATAATATGAAGTATCTAATCATTCACTGCATCGTCAATATGAATAAATTTATCTTTACATAAAAAGAAAGATTTATTAAGAAATACAAAGTTCAGTGGTTAGAAACGAACTTTAAATGTTGTTAAGATGACGTTTGACTGAATGGGTATTTAGTTGCAGAAAATGTTATTTATTACATATTAACCTATAATCTATTGTTATTGTATTTTATCGTCACCCGGTACTCGCTGATGATGGTACAACTGATTCAAGTAAAATAACTGCTACGTAAGAGCAGTCTGATGGTAAATTACATGAAGCGATCTTAGTCGATTACAGTCCAGAATTAATATGCTATTAAGCCATGATTCTGCAAAATGTTTGCTTAAACACCATCTTAATTCTTGCTAAGAAGTATTCGTTTAAGAGCCCTTTCACTAGCCGATCCAAATAAATTATTTCTTGGAATTTATTCAAATTACATGAAAATTTATAACTTAATCCCGAATTTTCGACCGCTTATTAAAACGTCATTAAGTTAACGGCTACTTTTGAATTATGATTGGTTGTTATTCTTTCCACTTCTAATTTTATTAAAGAGGCTATATTGTATAATCCCAATCCATACAGTAAGTATAATAATTCTATTATGGCTTAAATAAGTATACTCTTGTAAATGCTAAATATCTTGCTCAAAATCTATAGAATATTTGTTGTAAAATAAAGTAGGGAACGAGCATTTGAAATATCATTTTGTTATTCAGTGTGCTCAGACTTTAAGAATACATACTTTACTGTAGTCGCTTCCTATCTTAGCTCGGCTAGATTATAAAAATTATATAAACGAATGGAAATCTAAGCAGTTAGAAACTCCATGCACATTTTTTTTATAATGTTAGTTATGTTTTATCTGTTTTGCATTTAATTAAAAAACTTTCTAATGATTGCCAATACTCAACAGATGTGACCAACAGGTGAGGAGCAAGCAACACGCAAGTATTCAACGCCACAGAACGAGTATTACATAGAAATACCTTGGTAAATTTAACACGGAATGCGACCTGTTTTGTTTTAATTAAACTTCAATTTCATTTAATCAATATCACATATTAGCAAACAGGACAAGGAATAAAAACAAACAAACTTTGTCGTATATATGTTTAAAAAGACGAAAATAAAGAAAAAAAGGCTGTTTAGTTTAGATTTAAATTAGAAACCAAAACTTCACTTGCAATGCTAAGTGCACATTGCATGCACGTGGGACTTACAGTTTTTGAAATATCCGTTGCATAAGGAGGGCGTTAGCACATACCATAGGTACCAGAGCCATGCCCACGAGACATGTCTATTTAGTTTATTTTCAATGGTAAACCTATTAATTAGGTAAGTATGTGCCAGTTGTAATTTATTATGAATATCTATCTATCAGGTCAGACTAATTAAAACTATAGCCTTGGTTTATTTTCTCAGTTAATTTCAATACGCGTAAGTATTGTTCTGGTTTGATAGCATTTGTTTTTATTAATGATATCTTATTTTGCTTTGGTAAATTTTATTTGTTTTTAAAAATTAACAAATGTTCGTTTTTTTATATATAGTTTTGGCTACTATCCTACATTGTGTAACCTCACCTGTGGCTACTACTTAAGGTAAGTGATTTTTTCATTAATAGGTACGTGATGGATTATTTAGTGTCCCATACATATGTTACAGTTTTGGAATATATTGAAATCTGTTTTGTAAGTATGTCTAACAACGCGAGCAGTATATAGTACTGCTGTACTTTTTTTTGTGAAATAATAATAATATCTGGGGACAATTCCACGCACGGCTATCCAATTCCACAATTAGGCAATTGAATGCCTGTGATATGGTAACCGGACAGCTGATAAACGTACATGCAGACCAGACGCAGAACAACAAAATGTGCTCATCACACAAATGTTTTTCCTGGGTGGGAATCGAACCAACGACCTCCGGTTATACAGTCAGGGTCTCTAACCACTCGATCACGAGGCCATTCGCAATATAGTTGACAAGTGTAAGTCGTCAATCTGTTTATCGTTGCACTGCTGGAAATGGAACTCGTCGTAGACTATTCTGGTACTTGCGTCCATAGGCTCGCCCTCGCGACTAGTGCGGCTGTTTTGACTACACATACTTAATTTATACATATTATAGAGAGTCCTAAGGAACGATCGGTTGTCTGAAAATGTCTTCCTTCGCTGTTGTGAAAAGTGATATTGTACTTTAAACAACTTGAAAAAACCGAGCTAAACTTGGTCGTCCAAGGAGAGTACTTGGACGATCTAGCGCTTGCCTTAAAGTATGCACTTAGAGTCATTATATTATGTACTATAAAAAAAACTGTATGGGTAAATTGCATTAATGCATCAACTTCTACTGTCTCTCTACAACCGTCGAACAGATTCGTTAGGAGCTTCACTATCAATTTAAACACGAAATAAACGTCACCTAACGATTGGCTGATGATTTCCGATTCAAACAGGTAATCTCCAGTTGTAAATTTCCACGTTACTCAATTTAAAGGCGTACATTAATGCGTTCGGGGCAACTTCGGGAATATGAATCACTCGTTAATTGACTTGGCTGACTATGCTTGTCTATCGTCGAGACTATTTTATTGTTTTATGGTCTTTACGTAAGAGCAGAGAGAGCAAGAGCAGAGAACATTTAATTATAACCTTCAACTTATAACAGTACTTATGTGGAGAATGATGGCTTCTCTTTGGCCTGAAGTTCGTTCACTCATATGTCAGACAAACGTCAAAACGAATTTATGTTTTTAAAATAGTGTCACTTACGGCAACACTGCGCTGTATAGTAAACGTTCATTAATTTTATGCCTCTCACGAAGAATCAAACGTTATTTAGTATGCTAAGACGACTTAAAAGAAAAAGTTAAAATACGTTAAGGTACCAGCAGAATAAGCATAAGATATATGCGTATGAGCAGCATTACTAACGAAAAAAAATCGTCTATAAAATACCTATTGTATACCTATCCTATATCTAA
Organism: Agara michaeli; assembly: GCA_018245675.1. Classification (NCBI taxonomy): domain Eukaryota; kingdom Metazoa; phylum Arthropoda; class Insecta; order Lepidoptera; family Hesperiidae; genus Agara; species Agara michaeli. The sequence goes on along the minus strand of DWDX01001420.1, from coordinate 8,871 downwards.
AAACACCCTGGCTTTAATCCGTTCTACGTTCCACTCTTGGGCACGATTGGCACCCGCATCTGCGGGACGCCTGGACTTCCACCATGTTTGCCATAAGATTACTGACATACAATGTTATATACAATAGAACATTTATAATAATAAATAAATATTATAATGCTTTTTCTTCATTTCATTTATTATACAACATCTTGGTAAATATTCATTCGATCACCGTACCTAAGTTATGACTTATTTGTTGTCGGATAACATGAATCGGATTATTCAGCTTGCAGGTGTCAAATTTCGTCAAAATATCACCATGACTAACTAACTCTTATTCTGTAAGTGCAATTATTAATTTCGTATGCTTCCAATACAATATTGCGACTTAAACAACATTAGTGACGCTTGTTGGGGTGATGATGTTGTTAGCGAAGTTATGGAGGTACCTGTCGTATCGCCTAACACTAATAACGAGCGAGTCAATGCTGTACCTAAATCCATAATTTTAAATGTAATAAATACAAGACACGGCTATGTTTCTTGTATTTATTACAGTTAAAATTCCCATTAATATCAAAGTGAACCTTAACATTAAGATTAAAGTAAAATGAGCTGATGTATCTAAATATTTTCTTATAAATATGTACCAACAGGCATATACCTACGAGGTCCAAGTTATCTGGTATGTTTTAACTGACTTCTCTTACAATCGGCTGTAAGACGTTCGGTGTAAGAACATTTTGGTATCATTACATAACAATACAACGAAACAAAACGAAAATGTATTTTTTCCATTAAACGTAGATTTACTCGTTGACAATGAACATCATTACTAACGCTTGTTTCATTTGAATGCGTTCTGACGCCAGCGACCGGCGAAACGTAATGCGCTTTCTTTTAACGTGATGATTGTTACCTGGCGTCCTTCAGGATCGAGATCGTGGTATTGTTACATCTAACTAGTATAGTAGATAAATATGTACTTATTTAAAACAGGTTTTGGCGATTTATAAACACTCATAGTCTTACCGAGTTCGCACATACGGAACTTTCTTATAGGACGTTCTTAGCTTTCTACACAGTATACCTTCAGCGTTCTTATCCAAAATACATATCTACGTTATTCACAGCCTAATGAAGACTGTAACGTACCAACCTATTAATAATAAATATAGTATCAATTCTTTGACATAATATGCTATAATACGTTATATAAACGGGCCGTTTTTGTGAATATATACTTACATACATAGTAGAAAAAATATTCAACGAAGTGAAGCTTTACGGAGCTTACTAAGTATTTAGGAAATTACGTATCATGTGAAGGCACCGTTAATAAGGTCGACAAATTAATAAACCCATCAGGTTGGCGAAATGACAAATCGCTCGGTGCAGGATATTCGCTAAAAGCTTGTAATGCCTCAACGTCGCTGATGAGGGTGATAATTTTGCTTATTGATCGCGTCCGTTTAAATTAACAGGCGAGTTGTCGAGTCGGTGTGTTTGCTCCATTGAGCAGGACAAGCTTTTCGCGATGTCCCGATACCATGCAGTACAGAGTAACAGGTACGCTGATGTACGCTGACCAACCCATCCATTACCCGTGGGAAACCGACAGGACCCCTCTCCACTTGTACGCGAGAACGTAATATTTATAGAACGCATAATGAAATTATGTTACTATCGGGAATATTAATCGCCGTAAGAAAAGAGGTATGGTATGGTGAAGGGTTATGTCATCGTTAGACAAACAGTTGATCGATCGTTGTAATGTGTCTACGTTATCAATATCGTTTTTGGAACTGTTTTTAGCTTCATAAGTATTAAAGGAGCAGTTTGCTATGTCTCTATAGTATCACACTTTGTTTCTATACTTCATAAATAGATATCTGTTTAGATAAATTATATGGTTAATTTGACTTGCGTTATTGTTTCGTATTTATATAATTTCAATGAATAGACGTTACTTTTATAACGTTGTTAAGTTGTATAAAAGTTGAGAAACTCCTAAACAGTTATTTCAGGAGATAGTATCTCGTGCAGTTGACAGAATCCAACATAATCTCGTAACTCGTTACTGTGTCATCGAGCCGTTGGTCTAAACAAGGCCACTCATTGTCGCACAACCAGTATGATCGATCGAAACAGCTACGGACACATTTTTAGATAAACTTCAATCAAGCGGCTATCTTTAAACAAAAACTCAGAAATATTATTTTTTTTTGCAACATTGTTTGGCGCAACGTAATTTTTCTATAGTTATATGTATAATTATTCTACGTTTCAAGAAATATTTAAGAAAACCCTGAAAAATCATGCATACCATGAAATCTTTATTATTTTCTTTGAGGTGCGCCAAATATACTAATCCGTACCTACTTGCCACCGTGGTAAGCTATTAGGTACATCTTCTTCAAAACGAAGGAAGAAAGAAAAAACTCATTCATTTTTCTGTATGGCTTGACTTGACTTCAATCAGATAGCATTAGTACGATTTATTAATTTTAGTTAAGAATAGGTCATTTTAGTTTGATAAAAGGCAACAATCCTTGCTCATTTAACTCGGGGCCTAAAAGTTCCATTACTTTATTTAACTTATTGGCATGCAATAAATAAATACTGCCAACCCAACAAGGTCAACACACGCTTCTACTGTTGACCATATAAATTAGCATAATAAAGTATCCTTGGAAAACATCGAATAGTTATTATTATTATAGCATCACGCTAGGTCCTTAAACGGGGTAGGCAGAAAGCAACAAGTGCGAAATATCTCTATCCTAAAAACCTGACGTGCTTTTTCTACATTTATCACACTCTTCATACATACGCGCCGGTTTCGGAGACTCCGGTCAGTGTCTATTACAACTTAAAAACACTGTGGCAGACATTGTATATCAGACATAAGGATTTAGATTTGTCAGAGAATATTTAAAATAAAATGCGTAATAAAATATTTTACACGACAGAGTCAAAAAAGAAATAAACAGTCATAAGGATCTTGTCATCATTACAATTAGTAGGGTAAGAAATACTTTTAACTGCAAATTTAAAGTTGCAAAAAACAACAAAACAAACATCAAAAGGGCACGCGTTAATATTGTGTGGAGCTGAAGTGTTAGTATAAAAAGGGCTATTAATTATCTTTATGCAAATAAATTATAGAGTTAATTGGCTTTCCTTGCATCCTTGCATTACGGTCAAGACATGTAGTCCTTTAACTGTTAACTAAATTAACGTTTTATTAGAATTGAGAAAAGTGTATATTTTTTTTATTGTAAGTTCACCATTAAATAATAACTTGGCGTGAGCCCTACAAACTGATATCATATCACGTCTTTTTAAATTCAAGACAACATAAATGATTGAATGCTGACGTGTATTATAACTGACAGCTCCTGACAAATCACTATCGACTCTTGCTTTTAAATAGCTAACATATTTTATTTGTAAAGATTAGGAGCAATTTCCGTCGAATAACAAAATATTGCTTTTAGTGACCGAGCTACATAAACTGAAGTTCGCGATAAATGACATTTGTAGAATGGCAATTTACAATTTTAAATGTATGTAGTAGGTATTGTTGTTGTCAGTCCTTCGATATTATAAAATTTACATTTATATTTAAATATGTCTGTCAAGATTTTGCATCCATTCAACCTTATAAGTTTTGGTGATCTCATCCGTACAGTAAGTAAATCAATCCGATGTCGAGTTTGGCATCCAGAACGCACGTAACGGTCGTCTTTACACGACCATGTAATATAAATTATCACAATAAAATATGAAAACAAAAACAGGCAGTGCCACTTAAACTCGATCACCAAAGAATGTCGCAGCCGACTTCATCCGATTAATTTTTTCATGCCTTCCACTGAACTTGATTATTTATCCAGTCTGATCGTAAATTAAAACTGGTTCATTAATGATCATAACTTTGAATTTATCTTTCGTTTGCATATCCATCGATGCAAATACTGTGTAGTTACGCGTGAAATGGAGTAATTTACTGATCAAGATATATGCTTATATTTTCTTATTACTTTAAATAGAAAATATATACATACCAATAATTTCGTTACTGTACCTATACGAGTTTTACAAGAGCATCAATTATAAAAAAGGAACCTTGAGTAACCTTAGGATTTAAACGTGTACGGCATTTTGTGAACTTTCTTAAGCCTATAAAGCTTAACGAAGCCAGCAATAAAACAATTATTTAGAGTCAATTGGTCCTTATCCCGTCACGGCCATTGTGTAAGGCGCGGTAATACTTTGTAGCAGACATGTTGTTTTCGCAAATAATTCGGAGTAATCGATTCAAAAACATTGTTGTTATAAATGTTCACTCGATTACACCGCAATTTACTCTTGGTGGGGATATTGCTGTATAAATATTTATTGCTTTTATATCCCTACGCTAAATTATAATATATCTAGAGCTTATTATATATTATTACCAATTATAAACCACCACCATAACCATGTTTACAATTGTATCCTTGTATAAGTTTGAAAATAAAGTGATGCTGTTGAAAAGAGACTTAAAAAATGGATATTTCTCGTTACATATAACTTTACCTACCTAATAATATAGTTTTTATGCATATATGTACATTACATGTAAAGGATGCAATAGCATTAAATGTGTAGTAAACACTTAAATATAGTATTGTCAACTTTTACTAATTATTAATGATCTTGTATTTTATAAAATTATAACAAACAACAAGATGATGATTTGTTTTGCCGTTCTATAAACATTGTGTTTCATTAACCTTATTATTGTTTCGAATATGCTGCGTACACATGTTTAATCGGATTTATTCACGTAATCTATTCGACTATGGCGTTGAAACAAATATCTAACGGCGATTAATAAATGTTTACAGCCCACGCGATGATTTCTAACTTTTAATCGGGTGTTAGCGGGAGGTCGCCGCCCACCCAGAGGTGTGGACATATCGAACAAAATCGAGTTATAACACGATCTATATTCAAATTGCTTTCAACTTCAGTAACAAAAGAGTACCCCCATATAAATACGGCTCACATTAGTTTAATATCTTCTCTTGCGGTGAAAACATAAAGCTGTCTAAATTATTTGTGTCCATTATTAACCAACCGTGATAAAATAGTCCTTCTCATGATAGCATAATACAATTTTTTTTGAGATTTATACCATTGATTGATACCAAAAAGTCTTATGGGACTTTATAATATTATTTCAAATGGATTGATTAGAATTTTGGAAAATACAATATTAGGTACCCTTACATATTATGAATGCCATGGAACTTGCCCCTTTCAACCGGAGAATATGCCTTTCAGATGGAACCACAGATTTTTGGAAACACAGGTTACTAAATCTAAGCATGTGTTTTTTTTTGCATAATTTTTTGTTAATTATTAAAATTCTCTGGAGCATACTCCACCATGCTGCTTCAGTGCGGAGTACTTATATATGCGAACCTAATTTATACTAGGCGTATACATATTACGTGTAAGCTATTGTCTGCGCATTTGAGTTTGAACATATAATTTCCTATTAGAGTACATGATACATAATAATTTCATATTTTAAACGAAATTCCAGGATGAAAACGTGTTAAAAAGACCTTTTCAAGAATGGACAAAATAAAAATGTATTTTAAAATGTAACTAGCTTTGGCGAGCGCAATTTTGAACGACTTGTGAATGTAAAATTATTGTGAAGACTGGTCGGTGAGGCAGTCCTTGTTAAAATAGACGAACTGCCGGACTCGCGACAACAATTTGCAAGCGATCAAATTTAAAATTTCTCGCAAAACTGTTACTGCGAAATCTATGACTGAATACAACGAATGATATTGTTCTACTTAAACTATAATATTTGTTAACCCTTAAACTATAATATTTGTTAACATTTATGTCGTATTTAAAATAGTTGTGGAAATATGGGTACATTATATGAAACATATTTAAACGAAGACTGACTATTCCACATTATTCATAAAAAATAAATATTAACAGTTATCGAGTATTCTATACACAGCATGTAATTAATATACGTAGGAGACTGAACTTGCGTGATGTTTTCTCTATATGAATCTGATAATTCGTCGAGATATAAATTTATTGCAAAAACTATTTTTACCTGAAGTAGCGGCGTGAGAAAACTACTTATCTAGAACAAAATCTACAAGCACAACCCATTCGCTGTTACGAGCCGGCACTTTGCGCTCGACGCGCGAATATTGTTAGCCCAACGGGTTTGGTATTTGCATGGGCTTGTTAACGCATTGCTGGTTGAACGACATGCGTCCACGTCTGATTGTCCCCATATCACCACTGGGTAGTATTTGACATGACTACTTATTTATACCGGTACATTGTTGGACTACTACACTGTAATTGTTACCTTGGTAAAGGCATAATTGTGGTATCTGTGAGTCTATTACCTGTAAGGACTCTGGTGTCAGTTAGGCTAAGAAGATTGAAACGCCCTAAGTGGACTACAAGATGCGATCCTGTTATCTCGTTTTACGTTTTACTTCGGTCGCGTGTGAGCCTTGGTAGGGCCGCGGCTGAAATGAGATTAAAGGTTGTATCTCTATTTTAACCGGTATTGCTACATCTTTTTATAGTAGGTAGATAATTTTTTTAAATATTTAAGTTGTAGACCAAGCAATTTAATAATTGACAAAGAAAATAATACACATGCAAGATAAATGAAAAAAACTGATTCCAATTATAGTTATAAGATGTAATATTATATACAAAAATGTATTGATTCCAGTGCTTCAGGTTCTAATACAGTTACAACAATGTTGTTGTTGTTAGGTTATTGATCGTACAATAAATAAACCGCGTAAATAATTTGTTTAGCCGTTTGTAATCTCTTTTGTTGTTAATTCGTGAGTGTCCATCTATAACATTTCGCTTAGCTAAGCATTTAGTTAATTTTATAGGGTTAAGAAACAATCAAGTTTTATTACCGTGAAAGGTGCTTAAGCTTCGATACTAATTGAACATTCTATTTTGGCCAGTTACAGGACGCCTTTCGGTCGGGCAATCAAAGATTTGATTGAATGTCGGTAATGTCATTTACAGCTCGTTATCCACGGTCGGCGCGATCGCCCTCAACGGGCGCCAAAGTAATCGTATCGCCAGTCGATAAACATTTCATTGCCGCGAACCGCTTTTGTGTGCGTGTAGGTGCTCATCTTTAACGTATTCCATTTAAATTCCTTACTGCACCAAGTGAAGCTAACGCCACACCTATGTTTTCGTAGACTACGTACGAAACACCTAACGGTTTTTACTAAATTAATCGATGCGTTATATGATTTCCCTGCTGCTATTGGTTTAGGTTGCGCATGTTACGTGGCAATATTGCAATATCGTTACTTATTTGATGCAACGCTTCCTTGAAAATTAGTTACTACTTGTGTCCAAAAAAGGTGACTTTAAATTTCGCGGACTGCACACATTCGATATTTTAATTATTACATTTATGTTACGAATAGTCACACAAAGGCTCTTTACCGAAGGCCGACAAGATGTTAATAAAGATGCTCGTCTTGGACGTCCAATCACTAAATTATCGAAGTACTAGTAGAGAAATCGCTGAGGTTGTCGGAATATCAGTTGGCTCATGAGATGCAATATTTTACAGATCTTGTGTCTATCCGTCACCGGAAGCCAAAAGAACGTGTTAATAGTGTAATGTAGTTTAAGCTTAACATTAATATCCGCAGCATGTCGCGTGGTTATGGAAATAATTTTGAACTACTGCATGTGCACAACTAAAATTTGAGAATTCTTTACAGCCAAAAATAAACTTTATATTATGCCTTCATAGTTTTTATGCCTCCATAGTTTAACGACGTTTCACACTCATTAGTTATACTGAATATTTGTTTACTTTTTAAAAGAGCCGCCATAACCTTAAACAAATTCAATCAGTCACAGGATAGTATACTTTATTGAATCAAAGGTGTGAGAAGCGGAAACTATTAAAAATAAATCCGTAGTTAATTTGATGGTTAGCGCCACAGCCTCGACTGATGACAAGTCATTCCCGTTGCTTTACATAAGTATACATATGTAGGTATATGTATTTTTAGGAAATGCTAGCAGAATGTTCGTGAGTGATCTAGCTTGTGAATATACATACGTCAGAGACTTAATGTTGTATTGCTGATATAATATGGTAAAGAATACTTTATGCTCACGCTAGCATAATTAAACAAGGGTGATTTCTTGTGGTACGACACCCGACAAGTAACTGTCTCGCGGATTCAATGAAATCGACAGATGAATAAGTGCGTATCGATTGCGATTTTAATGGGCGTTAATGGGCGGGACAATAATAAACTCGTCGCCGACGGAGATTTTATCATTTCTATGAGCTGATAAGCAGTCGATCGCCGGCAGTTTCAAAGGCAAATTGCAGACAGGGATGCTGATAGTGCAATACGGTGGTCTCCGCTTTAAAACTAATGTGGATCGTTCTCGACGGCCCGTGTAAGAAATCAGCGAAGTACAAAGTACCTACGCACTAATCAAAGGGACAAAGGGGAAAAATAAACAAAATGATTGTCCAATCGTTTTTGTAAGTTAGCAAACGCTCCAAACCCGTCAGGTATAGGAAGACTTTTACTTTTCTTTTGTTAGTTTTATACCAATTTTAATTATTGTAAACAATACGTGTAATAATAGAATTGACTTCTCGCCTTTATAATAGTATATATTGTAACAAAAACGTGTGACCATAATAAACGTTATAAATTCATAATCATATCGTTAACGGATATAGGAAGTAATCAATGTTTAAGCCCTGTCAGACCATGTCGAGACCGGTGTAATCAGTGCTCGGTATGTCATCCGTGGGAATTTATGGAC
>DWDX01001419.1:0-18828 GCA_018245675.1 Agara michaeli | reverse complement strand
TGTTACACTTTTTTATTTTCATATTATTATCATTACTATTTTGAACACGCGGGCGAAGCCGGGGTTAACAACTAGTCAAAGATAATTAGATTTTCCATTCGTAACTCTTAGCTATTTGGAGCATTCATAATGAGTTATTAAGGCTCTTTTTACGGACTTAGGTATTCTCTGATGATGAGAAACAGTAAGGCTGTAGTCTACTACGCTGGTCAAGTCCAAGTTGACAGACATGCCACATCTTGGAGAACATTCTGTAGAAATCTAAGATGTGCAGGTTTCTTCACATTGTTGTCCTTAGTCATCATGGCGACTGACATTTAAAGTCGCACGCAACTTTCTAAAGTCGTAGTCGTTAAGCAGAACTCTAAAACAAAGGCTATTACTATATCATTTTGTTACATTTAAACGTGCAAGCAATACTGTTGCTATCCACAAGATAGTAAGATTTCATACGAGTAAAAACTTAACATATTTAGACCAACTAAACACCAGCAGTAAAGTTATTCGTTAAAAATAACGGCTATTTCTCGTAACAATCATTGATGCTTATACTAAATAAAAGTAATATTATACTATGCAACTTAATCATTACTTTTAAGAATATATGTATCTTCTAGACTTAAGCCTTGTTTTCAAAACTGAAATCGCTTCACTGAAAAATACGTATAGTACTTGTGTATACGGCCTAAGAAGCTACAGTGTATTGAAGCACTTAAGCAATGTTCACAATGTTAAGTATGTGCTTAGCTTTAATCTGGCTTCGTTTCGCCTCTTTCAGTATTTGCCTTGTAGATGTTAGGGATTCGTGTACATATATGTATTGAGAAAGATAATTGTTATTAGCGGTGTTTTAGACATTGCATGTTTTGTCGTATTCACACGTATCGAGTATGACAGAGACGGCTGAAACATTGAGTGTTGAAAAGTTAGTCACCTTCTACGAAAACTTTAGCTAACGATCGTATAGTTTATTTTATTAATAAACGTAACATCACGCCTGTAATCAGCTAAGGGGTAGGCAGAGGAGTGTAGTACACCCCCACAATTCACCAGTTACGTTTAAGTCCCACAATGGACTAGGTGGTGAGCCTATTGCCAGAAATTTAAAAGGAATACGAAAAAATATTGATGATACTTTTCTTTTTTACGAAAACATTTTTTGTACAAAAAGTAATAAAACACCCGTACAGGGCCACCCTTATCACTTAAAAGCATGAAGCTGCTATCTTTTCTCAGACTTGCCGAAAGTATAAACAAAAACTAAAGTTTTGCATTCCGACTACAAACAGTGACACAAGATTTTTTTGAAAATGCGATTGGTAACAGTTATTCAATGTGAACTTATTTTTTTACAGAAAGCAATCTTACAAAAGTACGGTGTGCCGGGCAACCAGCTTCGAGTATACTTCCACTATCAGCCGTCCTTCTACCACCTGCACGTACACTTCAACAGCTTGAAGCACGACGCCCCCGGCATCTATGCAGACAGGGCGCACCTCCTCGACACCGTCATCAACAACATTGAAATGATGAACGATTACTATAAGAAATCCGCCATACCCTTCGCCGTCCGGGACATGGACATGTTCTTCGAAGTCTACGAGACCAATGGTTACATTCAGAAAATCAAGTCGGACATCGAACTCATTGATAAGTAAAACGGTGAGGGTCCAACGTCCGGTGAGTATCGTTTACGCAAACTGTAAGCATAATGTTGATTAAGAATATTTTTATCGAGCTCCGGACTCGTTTGAGAAGCTGCAACGTGTACATCACGACCGGTGTGGACTTCAACACCGACTGCAACCTGAAGATCAGCATCCAATCCGACTGCATCGTTCTCAACTATTACAATGACAGCGAAGATCCAATTAAACGGAGGGACAGCCTGTCCTCAATCGAAAGCCTCTCCGATTGCTACTCCGACGAGGAGTCAGATGTAACATCGATAATTCCCATCGACGATTTCTGTCACATCATACCGAATTCCATGTCGTGTTTGAAAATTGACAAGAACACGATATCGTTCAGGATCCTGACCGAGCCTAAGAACGGCGGCAATTTTTATACAGAATATTTATCGGCGAATACAAATAATAAGGATGAGAAATTGAACACACTGAAAATTAATTTGCAATGCGATCAGCCAGTAAAATTGGTATGCGGCAATTGTTCTAACGTAATCACGGATAGTTATGCGAAATTTGACAGAATCTTGGAGTTGCCAACGTCGAATTTGGACATGTCCGAATGGTTTTGCCACGGACATGGCAACACTTCCGCGCAAGTGGAGGTGAAGCAGAACAAATTAGACTTTCTATACAGATTGACGTTTTTCGTGGTGAACAATACGATCTTATCGCAGAAAACTAATCGATTCAATTCTAAAAGGGACATATATCACTGCAACAGGTGTCTCGCCTGGCTGGGGATTAAGAAAAACGAAACGGTCAGACTGTTCAACTCCGACGTGAAAATACTCAGAGACGGGAACTACGAACACATTTTTACCCATAAAAATACCGTTCAGGACATCAATATAGACGATTTCATTTATACCATAGAATGTATGAACAGAGAGTTTAATTTGGGACTGCAATATACGGTCATGTGTAAAATTGTAATGGAGTGTACGGTGTCGAACACAAATAAACAATTTCTTTTAATTTGGATAATGGATAGGGAGCTCCAAGTGTTAAGAAACAACGATATATTAGAGAATGATGATAAAATTGTGCTGCAGTCCAGCTTTCTTACAAAGATCTTGTTCAAAGTTGCGTCGTCATTAAACGAGGAAGTGGAAACGTGGCTGTCCGACCCCGGTGTTGTGTCCACCGATGTCTCCAAGAACATGTTTCTCCGGGGCGTGGAACATTTACAGAACATGTCGCTGAAAGTACCAGAATCATTCCGCAATACCAACGGCTTCTGTGTGAGTTACCTGAACGTCTGAAATAAACTGTCAATTGCTAAACCTGCGTTTTATTGAACGATGATTGTTTGTAAAAATTATTATCTGATTAGAACTTGTCTGTGCAATTCTGGACCAAAGGTGTCCTTCCGACAACGGGTTCAGACCTGTCCCTGTCGGTACGGAGTGACAAATACGCACATAGAATGTTAGTTGTAGGTATTCGAGAGGTCAATGAAATGATTGACATAGTGAGTAAAAGACGCCTGGATGCTTGTGCAATGTGTGTAACAGAAATAGAACAGTGTGTGTACTCGCTTCGTCAGTACTTATGCAACACCACAAGAAAAAATAGATATTTGCCAGTTCGGTACCTTCTGCCTATCCTATTAGGAATGTTGTGTGATGCTAATATCTTATACATTATAAATAATAATCCTTAAATAGTTGGAATAGGTAGGTAAATAAAATTAAACTCAGGGATGTACTGAAAGTAACTTTTATTCGCATATAAACAATATTACATTTTGGACCTGAAATAATTAATTTGGAATGTTAACTTACTCAATTTCCTGATTTATAAAATAAGCAACTACAGATATTACTGATTTTTTCACTAAGACTAATTACTGATGATGACACAATAACAGACATTTTGGGGTAAATTTCTTAGGAAACATAAAAAAAACCCATACATAATACATTTGGTATATGCTATTTTCTATGAATGTATTCCAATCAAAAACATTACCAATTATCTATAAAACAAATTGAACATATTACACAACAAAGTTAATATTCATATAATGACAAACAAATTGACAATTTAATAGAACTTTTTCCTTATATATAATACTATGTAATTTAAAGAAGTTTCCTCAAATCCCGTTCACTTGTGTCGGGGCTCCTCTGACACGCGATATGCAGTTCACGATGATGGATGTATTGAAATAGAAGAACAGACAGAGGACAACTATGAATATTGTATCTGTGTTTACAGTTAAGGAGAACTGATGTCAACATTGCAAAGGATAACGAATATTCTGGCTACCGTAGTAATAAATCGTGTAGGATATTCGCCAAAACAGAATTGACATTTTTCCAGTTAATGAATAGACAATTTTTTATGCAGACAAAAATCTTGCATGTTTAAAATTACAAACAGTAGGAATAATGCTAGATTGTAAGTGAGTATATATAAAACGGAGAATGAACGTGACAAAAACAATATTAAAACCATTACTTTGTACCTGTTCGTAAAATTAAAATTTCAAAACACTGCAGTCTAGTTATTAAACTGTCTGATCTTTGAATAGGACCAACAACCTATTGAGCTTAATCATATCCTAACTTTGAGTGCTATATAGGACAATTTTACTATTCAAAAGCAATGTACTTACAGCACAGAACATTAGATCTATGAAATTTACATGTTAAATAGTATTACATACACAACATTAGAACTTCAAATATATTACTTCATAATATGAGTTAACTCTTAAGCTTGAATAGCTTGGGATATAACAAGGGATAAGTTATTGACGTCAATTTCCAAGCTTTGTCCTTATGGAATTTCCTGCTATGTAACAATATTATAGGAGCAGGATAAGTTGGAACATAAACCACGAAAAGAAAAACAAATGACTCATAGTCTAATCTTGGTACTTTAAAGATAACTTGATAATTGGTAGGTATTAATGAACCACAGAAACTGAAATACCTTGACCTATTTTACTTACAAATCTGCTATATTAACTCACTCTGTCTAGTTAATTATTAAAGAAGAATATTGTTGTACTTGCAAGCATTTTATTTTGACAAAGCAGGTTAATATTTAAATTGGTACATAAATAGTGAACGATAGCTAAATATGTATGTTAAACCATATATTTTACTGATATCCTTCGATTAGCTACTAAATTAAGTATGAACTTCCACAGGGTGAAGGAGATCTTTGAGATCTCAACTTTAATACTTCATTTGAACTTGTTGAAGATTTATTTGATCGTAAACGGCTACTCTGTTTACAGAAGCTCAGTATGTTTATGATCTCCAAGACAACCATGTAACTGAATAACCTAAAGTGTCAAATATCAAAATTAGATGTTACAGGTTATGGTTTTCCTAATTGTTTTGAATATTGTAATTAAGTACAATCTTCACATAGATTACAAATTAAATGTACTTCGTTTTGTGACTAGGCTTCTCAGACCATTATTAACCTAATATTTTTTTAAATTAATATCTTTGTAAAGGATACGTATAAATCTCTTCTCCCAAGGTTCCACCATGTACAGCTCGGTGGCCACCAGATACCTCAAGTACCAATAGCTAAAGAATTCACGTATTTCTTTCACAACATCCATTTTCACTCCAGTTACTTGGTAATAAGAGCAGATAGCAAATGATGAACGCTAACGCAAATAAAAAGAACAGTAAGTAACGCACGAGTCGACGTGCATATGAATTATGACTTTATGACAGAATTAATCATAAACTTATTGATGCCTGACTACTGAAAACAAAACCGACCAAAGCAGTTTGATTATTTACTCATTGACTGTCAACTGTCAACTGTCAGTTCGAACTTTCAAATGACAAATGTCACGAGGCAAAGATATTAGTAAATTCTGCTTACAGAAACAGTTTCTATTATCGATATTGTTTGGAAAGAAGACAAGCGATAATAACGCTTACATTTCATAAAAGTTATAAACCACAATTAATGACTGCTATACAACTGATAATTAAGAGTTTCATCGTAGACCTGAAAACTACTTCACGTTCAGAACTAGTGGAATCCCTGGTACAAGTAAATGGTGATATTTTAAATATACTGAGCTGGTAGATTATTCTGCATAGAATTGTAGATAATTTATCTTTACTCATTTTGAATTGGATTTTGACCAATGTACCCTGGCAGAAACCGTTTGTGGTGTGTCTCAGACTTTCCGATATATCGGATTTTTTAAATTTAGACACTCACAAAATGAAAATATCCAAAATTTATTTGTGTTAATGCTGTATTTTGAGATACATTATGAGGGTCAGAAATAAAATAAGAGTACATGTATATAGATGCTTTATTTAGTTCAGTTAGGATAATGTGACCTTAAGATCTAAAATAATTGGTATCAGCCGTAACTAACGTAAAATAAACAAGACGCGTAGCGAGCCTTAAATTTAAACATTACACTGGTATTATCGACTCGCAATAAAAAAAGTTTCGATTTGTACTTAAAACATAATTATATTATTATCGCAAGAAAATATGCGATATACAGCTGCATGCGTATTCTTAGCAATTTGAGTTTAAAAGTCAGGTGCAGTGCGTGTCAACGTTTTTATATTGCATTTTAACAAGGATATCATGAAAATGTACAATAAAATGGAATCGATTTCATTACAAAAAAAAAAAAAACTATTTACAATAATGCGTGTTCAAAATTGACAAACACTGCACCGGACGCATTGAAAATAAACAAAACACGAAATATTCGACGACAGGGCAATGTAAAGTTGCCAGGTCTAGAAATAAGCTAGGCATGGTAACATAAGTGTTTGTAATATAATTAATAAGCGTGCATTTAAATAATGCAATTCAACACATCCAATGGTATACGCGTACACGAATTATATTAGAATTGTATAAAAATTGACTCGTGATCATTAAATTCTATTTGTAAATAATATTCATTTAAATCGTTTCAATCATCGACCCGGCGCTGCGGTCGCGGAGGGCGGGTTTAACGCCCCGAAGGCGTTTCATGTAACAATATATAGAAATTCGTCAGTCTTACGCGAGGCACCGATGTTCTTCGACACTTTTATCAATTAATTTTATACAAAATGTTGCCATGTACCTCGCACAGCGTGTTAAATTGGCACACGGCTCTGGTTTATTGTCTAACGTCATTCGTTTTCACACTTTTTCATCAATTCCATCGTTGGCGTGTTCTATTTTTTTCCCTTACCATAACACGCTATTACATTCGAGTAAATATATGTATATCATATAATATATATATATATATATATGTATATTTAAATAATATTAAAAAACCTTTAGTAAATACTTCGAAAATCACATAAAACATAGTAAATTTAATTTTCACATACAATAAAAATACTGTTATTCGTTCGCTATCTACGCGGGGACATCGCAAACAATCATTCGTTTTTTTTTTATATGGCAACCTTGAGTTTTGCGACTTCGGTTATATAAAAAAATCAAAATTCCATTGAACTACGAAAAATTTTCTTAGCTAATATAAAAAAAGAAAACTCACTCCAAATGCAAGTGCACTACGCACTTTGAAAGTATGAAACATAACACCGCGACATATAATATGATGCATCCAATGTCACTAGCCGTTACGATAGGATTCTCAAAACGGTCCAAGTAGCTCCGAAGTTGAAAATGAAAAATAATAAAGACCTCCTCAAAAACAGAAATTCATCCAAACCGATATATCCTTATCCGTATCGTTATCCGCACGATAATTACATGACTTGATGAGTTCGTTTTTTTTGGCGAACACGAATACTTTTCAACAGCAATATGAGAAATACATTGACGGAATTATGTAAAAAAAAAAACAAAAAGTTCAAATTTGGAACACCTTCCAATCGATTCAATATTTCATAATATTAAGGGGATGAAATCGGTAAACAAATAACGGCCGCAACGGATTAAAAACAAAAAAATCAAAACTGGCGATGGAGCCGTGGCGGGGCGGCATGGACGCGCGGACCGGTTACAACCGGTTACGACCGGCTGCACCGGCCTCAAAACAGTCCTAACCGAGGTGAGACAGATACATCCCTTTCCCGGGGGATCTATTTCAATCGCCTCCCACGGTCGTGTACGGGAACGCTCCGTGTTCCAACGATCTCGCTCCATCTCTCTCTCTCTCTCTCTCCCCCCCCCCCCCCCAACCGATTTAGTTGTCCACCGCTGAATCGGGCCTCCTCCGACGCTGCGATGGGTTTCAGGGGACGGTCCCGCACGCCGGGCGAGCGGAGTCCGTCACTGCATGTACTCGGTGTAGCCCTGCGCGCCGGTGAAGATGACGTCGATCCAGACGCGCGCGGCCTCGCCCGACGGCGCCATGAGGTGGTAGCGGCGCTGGCGCGTCTTCACGATGAACGTGGTCTGCGGGCTCGGGGAGCGCGACGTGTTGCCGTGGTCGAGGTACACCTCCTCTATCACCTGGTGCGGTTAGTTAATGATAATGAGGAAATATACTTGTTTTAGAGAAAAAAAAACATTTCATACTAGTCAAAGCAGCGGTTTGAAATTCAACCAAAAATTAAAGATCTAAGCGTACAGATACTGGGAAGATACTTTATTTAATGCTATTTAGATATTCAAATTTATTCATTTATGCAAATAGCAATCTTAGAAAGAGAGAGCATATTGTAAACAACTTAGCTAACTGTAATTAGCGAGCATCGTTCACCGAACTAGATACTATCATGTATTTCGGTTCACAAAGCCCATCTCCCTACTTTGTCCCTCTTTCCGTCCGAGTATATCTCCATCTCCTTCTCTCTCTCCTCTCTCTCTATCTCTCCCCCTCCCCCTCCCACTCTCTCTCTCTCTCTCTTCTCTCTCTCTCTTCTCTCTCTCCCTCTCCCTCTCTCTCTCTCGGTACCTGGAAGTAAGCGCCGCCGCGCGGTTTCTTCTCGCTCTTGTCCCAGTAGTAGACGAACGTTTTCGTCTCCCTGTCGAAAACGAACCACCTGCGCGCGAACAACGGAATATTGTATAGTATTATTGATAAATATATTATTATTATTATTATTATTATTACTACCGAACAGATTATTCTACTGTCCAATGTCTGATGCTAATGATTTTTTTGATTACGCCTGTTTTTGGTTTACAATAAAAATTAAATGAATAAATAAATAAATAAATAAATAAACATTGACCTCTTGGACCAGGTGTGGAACTTGGCGCCCAGCTTGTGCAGGTAGCCGCGGCAGGACGCCGGCGAGACCGTCACGTAGGGACACACCTCCAGCTGGTGGCCTGGTGGTGGGGTACAGACGAACCGGTCAATGAATAAACCAACTAATTCAAATACCATTCTTCTCTACGGGACTTCCGAGTAGTTCTGGGTTGAATCCTGACTTGTTACGTGAGTTTTGGAATTTAAAATCTACACATCGCCCGCTATAACGGTGAGGGAATACAACATCGCGAGGAAACCTGCACACCTTAGAGATGGTATAAAGTATACAATACTCGTATTTTCTGAGGTGTGTGAAGTCTGCCAGTCCGCACTTGGCCAGCGCGGTGGACTACGGCCTAAAAGTAGCCCATATATTGCCTTACCATTTCAACTATCTTCCAGTTAAAGTCCTATTAAAATCGGTTCAGCCGTAGCCCAGGCAAACGGAAAGACGGACAGATTGAAATTTAAAAAAGGATGTTTGTGTTTTAGTATGTACAAATGACTATAAGGACTTGACAAAATACAGTCATTTTGACAGACAGACAGTTAAGATTTATTATATTATATGTGTATAGATACAGATGACGACGGTGATGACGGTGACTGACCAGCGGACTCGACGTGCCGCCGCAGGTCGAAGTCGTCCCGGTCCACGGGCAGGTAGCGGGTGAGCGGCCGCTGCCACTCGCCGCCCGCCCCGCCGCCCGCCCCGCCGCCCGCACCGCCGCGCCGGCTGCGTCGCGGGCCGCTCGACAGCGACACTGCGACACACACAAACACACATACACACCCACATACATACAATCTACAAATAATAATAAGAACTGGGGACGATTCCACACACGGCTATCCGATTCCAACTCAGGCAATTGAATGTTCGTGTTATGGTGACCGGACAGCTGTTAAACATACATATATACATACGATACAATACTTATATAGATATTTTTATTAAGATTGCACACAGAACAATCTGTCTCGCTGACAAGTGCCAGTCGACGTGCGACGCTCGCTGCGAAGAGCATAAAAAAACTCGCACTCGCAAAATCAGTTTACCATCACCGGCACCAGGTTGGTTGGCGCTGTTTCGAGACTAATGGCAGTTCACGCTGACGCGTTCGAGTATGGAGGCAGTAGGCACACCGTTCCCGGGACCGTAGTCCTAGGAGATCCCGGTGCCTCACCTGACATGAGCTAGATTGCAATCGGGAGGGGGGGGGGAGAAGGGGGGGGTTTAGTCGGTAGAAATCCCGCATGCCCCGTCCTCCCCCAGAAGTCTGTGGGTATCGTTGGAAGACTTCCCCCTCGTAAAAAAAAAACAAAAAAGGCCCACTGATCCTGTTGAATTGGTGTTTTAGAAACTTCTTACGTATGTTATCCCTGCTGAAGTCGGATGCGTGGCTGAGCGGGCGGCTCTCGTCGCTGTGCTTGTCCTCCTCGCCGGTGGACTCGGCGCGGGAGTTCCTCACTTGCAGCTGCGCGGGTGGAAATTGTCAGTTCAATGTAACACGTAGGCACTTTCGGCGGTAGGAGAATGAACATTACGAATAGATTTGCAAATTAATGTTGAACATAACATCGCGATTTTATGTTCGTTTTACGTTTTGTAACTCAAATGTTATGTTGATTTTAAATTTACTTAATTAAGTTTAATATTGATCACCAATAATGGTAATATACTTGGTTTCATACGAGCAATACTTGGATACGTCCACTCCAAACGGTGGTACGGAATGCCTAATGTTCCACTACTTGGATACATTCAAACAGTGGTACGGAATGCCTTATGTGCCAAAACTTGGATATATCCAACCCGCGGTACGAAATGCCTTATGTTCGAGTACTTGGATTCACACAAACATTAGTAAGGAATGCCTTATGTTCCAGTAGTTGAATACATCCAATCAGTAGTACGGAATGTCTCATGTTCCAGTATTTCGGTACTCACTAGCAACGGTTTCGGGGAGCAGTCGAGGCGCCAGCGCGAGCTTTTTATGAGCGTAATCCACATAGACATACTGACACTACCATTTATATATGTATGTAAATAAATGTGTATACATACGAGTTTTTTATTAACTTTTATATTTAATTGAATCAATAAAATTTAAACACTGAAAATAGAAATAGAAATTGTTTTTGGGAGTCGTGTCTCTACAGTCAATAGTTTTAGAGTTCTTTTATCTTTTTATATACACACACAAGACAATCTAACCACAAGAACGAAATAATATTAAATTAAAAATAAAGGAGTGTAGTACACCCCCACAATTCACCAGTTATTCTGCCTACCCCTTAGGGGATTACAGGCGTGATGTTACGTTTTTTTTTAAATAAAGGACATTAAGGATATTATAATAGAATAATCAGGTACAGAGTTCATTAGATGTATCGCTTAGAGTGAAACTAAGTGTCTAACCATGCTACGAACATGTTTTATCTGTTGATCGTACGACCATCAAAAGAGATGGATCCGTGAAAACCAATAAAACCCGGCAGCCGACCGATGTTTTAATAAAACATTTCATTTTCGTGGTTATGATTTACGCGCTGTGAATTTCGCAATTCGAAAACATTATTTTCGAATGGGCCATTAAGTGTGCATAAATTACTTCAGCGTCGAGACAGATGGACGCTTGCTCTGTATCCGCGGTCACGGCAGTCCGCAGACAATAAATCTATGTATACATTGATTAGCTGTGAGAATTGTCTGTGGCACTTTTTTTTAAACTGTTTTCTTATCATTTTATTCTATTAAATCATAACGTAACATCACGCCTGTAATCCCCTAAGGGGTAGCCCGAGGAGTGTAGTACACCACCACATTTCACCGGTTACGTTTAAGTGCCACAATGGAATAGGCGGTGAGGCTATTGCCATGCGCCGGGCACACGTCCAGACTCCCAGTCACTACTAGAAATTCTAAATTAGAAAAATCCAGCAGCACCTAACCCGGGATTTGAATCCAGGACCTCCCGATCGGCAGTCTATTAAATCATACCTTTTATTATACATTTGAGGTGAGATAATTTTAATCGAAGAAGTGACGAAAGCTGTAAAAGATATTGCGAATACGAGAAGGGGAGACAGAAAATAAATTTTATTCTAATTGTACTTCTTAAGTTTTGTCCTCTGTAAAAGACATACTATAGACTGAACTAATAGTTGTGTAAAGTCTTTGAATGTACCTTCCCGTATTTGTGCAAATAAACGTCTCTGTTTTGAGATAACTGTTTGAATGACGCTTAATTCAATATAACGCAAGAATATAATGTTATTTCAATGTGTTTATTATTATTTCTTGTTCTTCTAGTGGCTCTCCAACTAGTGTAGGTTGCCAGTCAGTTCCGCATGTTTCCTACGATCTTTTGCGAGGTTGAACATTTCGGCATCAATATTTTTTATTTAAGTGTCCATAAATGTTGATAAATGTCCGTAAATGTTCATAAATGTCCATAAATGTTGATAAATGTTCGTAAATGTCCATAAATGTTGATAAATGTTCATAAATATCCAGGAATGTGCAGTGAATGGATATTTATAAACATTCCCAACATTTCACATCTTGCCAGGAAATGCAGTATTTGTATGTATCATTCAATTACGAAATGACATTTAATTTGTCGTTCGGCCGACACGAACCATATGATAATTTCATTAATAGAAGCTAATTAGCTTGGCGAGGCGTAACCAATGTTGGATTTTGTGATTTGGAAATTTATTCATTGAATAATTATTTTTTCCTTTTAGTTCCTTCTAAAATAATTCCAAACAATTTATTGGACAAATATACTTATAACTTGCAAAGTAACAATATGATTTTGTCAATTTTGTTTTATACCGACTTATGGGATTCGATCTAATCTATATTTGTAAGAGATTCTATTCACTACGGTAATAATAAAATGTATGCAAAAAAAAGTCAGAATTTAGCCATGACTCAGCTGACCGTCGCCATTTAAAAAGATATAATTAAACATCATATCTTTTAATATACTCGTGGTCATTAAAGCGAGTCGATAATCGTAAAACTCTGTCGTGATCGTTACACTCTTAAAAACTAAGTGACTGATTAAATTTTAAATGCCGTGTTGTCCTAGCGGTTTAGGTTTCAGTCTAGTGCATTAAAAATCCCGGATGCAAATGGTAAGTTCAGAAAGATGTGCGCAGTTGAGGGTAGAATATTCGCCTTTTTTCTCTCACGAGGATAAGATTGATCGCGCGTGTGGCACGCATCGTGTCCATCAGATATGATTGAGGTCAAATGCTAGGCTGTTTCAAATTTTAAAAAATAATAAAAGGAACCGCAGACGGTTTTGTACCCGAATGACTGGCGAAAAGGGCTTAACGTCGAAGACATTGCGTGAGCAACCTAGACATCTTAAGAGTTCTTGAATTCTAACTCCTGGTCAGCGTAGTAGACTACAGCGGTAAACAATCTCATCAGAGATGAGAGCCGAGACCATTCATTTAGCATTACATGTACCTACAGTATTTCGTGCTGATATTACTCCACGGCTGACTGCCTCGATGGTCGGGCGGTTGCTAGCGCGACTGCCGATCGGGAGGTCCCGGGTTCAAATCCCGGGTTGAGTACTGCTGGATTTTTCTAATTTAGAATTTCTAGTAGTGACTCGGAGTCTGGATGTGTGCCCGGTGCACGGCGATAGGTTCACCACCTATTCCTATTCCATTGTGGGACTCAAACGTAACTGGTGAAATGTGGGGATGTACTACACTCATCTGCCTACCCCTTAGGGGATTACGGGCGTGACGTTACGTATAATATTAGTTAAGATGTAAGTAGGTAAAAAATGTAGCTATCTGCTATCTTGATTACAAAAAAAAAACATGGATGCACTTACAGCTGAAAGTGCAACAGTTAACACCGTCTAAAGACCAGGTTACAGTCCTTTGACACGGTTGCGTATTGTTCGCGCTGCACTTTTCCGCGAACAAAGTGACAAAGTGAAACGAAATGACCGTGCCTAATTAGGATGGAAACATACGGTTCGCAAATTGACGCGAGACCGACACGTTTTTTTTTTTTTCATATGTGCAACTCATTCAATATATGGACTTATTCGATATAAAATAGTACAGTATAACAAGAAGTACGATATAGCTTCATTATATATAATATAAATAGTTGTTAGAACTTTGCTGCAATGCCGTAGCCTACCTATCATACCTTTCAAGCCAGAATAAACCCTCGATATATACAATCAGACTCAAGCTGTTTGTTCTTCCACCCTATAGAATTAATTTCAATACCTCAGTCTTACTATACCTCTTAAGCGCAAGCATTGCTGTTTAGCAGCAGGAACGTTGCATCGTGAAATCATTAGAAAAATGGCACAAAAAAATTGCTGTCTCTTTTATTGTTACACACTAAAGGCGTAGTGAGAGGGTTTTAGGCTTCTACCACGCTGGCCAACTGCGGATTGGCCGACTTCACTGAAACAGTTTATCTAAGCCAATATTATAAGGAGGAAAGATTTGATTGTTTGTTTACATTGATTAAGCTCTGAAACTATTGGACCGATTTGAAAAATCCTTTCACCATTAGCATCCCACATTATCCCCGATGAACATACGCGATAGGATATTATCAAAAAGGGTTACGGATCCGTATGAAAACTCCGATACTGTAACCCAACGCGTGAAAAGAATACCAAAAAAATCATTACATCGCGTGCGCTGCGGAAATTATTATTGACAAAGCAAAGTGATACACTACCGCGCGAAGCCGAATTGTACATTTTCATTACACGCGGTTACTTTCCACAATTCAAACGGTGTGTTCGTTAATACGAAAATGATGCGATATGACAATGCACTTTCAGGAATCCCGATCCGTTTGACAGAAGTGGGCTGTGAAATCCTCAATCCGTTTCATTGCACGCGATCTCCAGCCCTTTTGTTGAAGTAGAACTCGTCGTATTATTCTCGAGCGCTTCCAAGTAAACCTATATAAGTTATTTCCGAGAATAATGAACGGTACTCTTTGATATTGTTATGGAAATATCGGTTTTCCCTTTGTTGGTTCGTGAAATATTTTAAAAGTATTACCTCGCGTTAATACGTAATATAAATGCGAAAATACCTCTCTCTTTATATATTACCGCACCAAACGCGAAGCTAACAGAGCAGTGACGTGTATTCAGTGTTGGTAATGCACGGACAGACAAAATATTCGTAGAAATAAGCTAATTATCATATAAGATGAAAATTCTTCGTGGTGTTGTTAGCAGCGTACGTTGTATGTGTATCAAAAAAAAAATAGGAAAAGTTCACACACGACTCTCTGATTCCACACTAGGCAACTAAATGCCTGTGTTATGGTAACCGAATAACTGATAAACATACATATCTACATATTATATAATATTTATATAGATATTTATAACAATTGAAATAGACCAGAATGGAACTAATGTTGATTCTTTATTGTTTATTTTGTAACTTAGTTATTAATTTTTTTTCACCCTTTTTATTAGTCCACTGCCGGACCTGGTCTCCTCTGATAGTAAGGGGGATTTAAGCAATAGTCTACCACGGTAGACAAGTGCGGATTGGCAGACTTCACACACCTCAGAAAAATTAAATACCCTATAACATCTGTACGGTGTGCAGGTTTCCTCGCGACGTTATCCTTCACCGTTACAGCGAGTGTCATTTTTAGTTTGGTGGTTGTCATTTTTAATGTCAAAATTTTTAGTTGTAAAACTTGTTTGATACATGCTCAGTACTAAATACCCTCGGCAATAATATAATTACAGCTCACAAAAAACAATTTAGTGCTCGATGATACACAAATATGGTTACGTACAAAAGCAAATGCGTTCTCGTGTATGATTATCTTTATATATATTAATATGTATCTTGTTTCCTTGTATTAATTTATGTATATGATGGAACACTGACAGTCCTATGCGTTATACTCTTCCGCGAATCTGTCGGTACTATTGAGACGAAAAGTGGATTCAAAATAAAACAAATAATTTCAAACATATTTCAATTATATTTATGAATTTTATCAAAACAATAAGTAATAACTAGATAAAGGATACATATATTTTACACGCAGTTGTATTTCGAGTTAAATATATATGTAGAAAACAATCATGCGACGTACTAGACATTCGGACAAAGACCGGGTAGAAACATCATTTAAGAGATCCATTTAAATTGTCTAAGCTCATTTTTACCTTTCAACATAATAAATTGGGTAGGCGAGCCCAAAAGGGTTAAAGAATATTTTCACACGAAGCGGTCGCGACTGTACTTCACAAATACCGAATTACGCATTCGGAACTCCGCTTTGATCTTTTCACGGTGATTATACCGCGGTATTCATATGATGACACTAATACACTGTTATCTGGGTATCCTAATAATATCTATTCGTAATATGGAATATGTTATGTTTCGTTACAGTAAATGTTGCTTGCTCTTTCTACACCACTATAGTTGTATGTATCTGTTTCACGTTTCTCCATTTATTTGTATTATATGTATAAATAAACCTCATTGTGTTTTCAACGTATCTCGACTAGAGATATGATTTGTATCAATTGTGAGTATATATTAATATTGGGTTTACTGTTATAATTTATCCAGTAACGTTACATTTACTCGGATGTATTAGGAATATTTAGAATAGACAATTTGAGAAATCCATAAAATGTAGTAGGCCACTTCTATCCGTGGCTTGGACGTAGATGAAGACAAAGAAAAAAAAATCTGCTTAATCATTTGAGGTGTTGATATAAATTTTTAATATAAAAAATAACGTACACAACCGGAGGTCGTGGGTTCGATTCCTACCCAGGACAAACATTTGTGTGTGCAGCGCATTTGTTTGTTCCGTGTCCGGTCGTAATAAAAATATGAATATAAGCATTATATCGTATGTATGTTTGTCAGCTGTCCGGTTATCATAACACAGGCATTCAATTACCTATTATAGTTTGGAATTAGATAGCCGCGTGTGGAATTATCCCCAGTTATTATTATTATATAAAAAGCATTAATAATGCAAAGTGCGTATGTGGAAATGGAAAGTGAAATACTGCTTGGCTCAGCGCCAGAGACATCGATTGAAATGTACACATTTATTATCGCGAAACATCAAGCGATTATAGCATTGACACTGGCTTATCCGAAACGATCTTCAGATTAGGCAACGCTGGGCTCGGTGGGGTCACAGTGAAAATGACGAGTCAGTGTAGGTTGTTCGGCTTTGAGCCGGCTTAAAAGCAGCAGCGGCAGTGGCAACCATAACGAGTATTGGGACGTTGAAAACAATAACTTAGGTATGATCTATGGTTTGTTTATTGTATTACCTGTCAAACATGTACAGTGACAGCTGTCATTTTACACTGTCAAATGTCATTTCTGGAATGATTGTCTATACGCGGACCGGCTCGAGGTCGAGTTGTTAGAGACCCTGACGGCTAAACCGTAGATGGTGGGTTCGATTCCCGACCAGGAAATATAATGATCAGCAACATTTATTTGTTCTGTATCTGATTCTAAAAATATGTATGTATTATATCGTATGTATACGTCTCAGATGTCCGGTTACCCTAACGCAGGAATTTACTTGCGTATATCGGAATTGTCCAAATTACTATATAGACATATTTTCACACAAAATATAGCTCACAGTGAAGCCTTGCTATGTTATGTTGATGCCCTCTAAAACCTATTTATTCCTTTATCGTTTGAACCCAGAGACAGCACGCTTAGGTCAACGACGTGTAGCTTAACTAAGCTTACAAACATATGCAGTCGACATTGCACTTCTAATCAAAGATCTGCATTCTACACAAAGTGCAATTCAACTGCAGTAATTGTTTCGTTCATAATAAAATTAGGCTTTCATTTCACACATTGTTTGCTGCAGTACCATTTACGACTCTTTGTGTTGTAGCAGCGATCTAAATTCGACTTTAATGGTTACACATCAAAGTCTAATCTCAATTAATGCGTGCCACTATTCATTGTGAAGGGAAAATGAATGTAAAAGTGACTTGTTACGATTTGAAGGAATAAATAGCTAATGTTATACATTGATTACTTAAATATGCTCATTTTTAGATTTGCTTTTCAGACAAGAAGATCAAAGACATGTTCTTGCTGTCCGCACCAAGCAGTTAACAACAGCTTTTACACCGTAGTCTAATTTGTCGTATAAAATAATAGCTAGGCAACTAGAGCATAAGTTTCACGTGTGAATTTCTTAGTTTCTCGTGTCGGAGTATAGATGGCGTTGTCACTAATAACCGCATTTGTAAAGAGTATAGAAGATTTTGTTTCACTGAACTTATCCCCAGTAAACAGTATTGTGTCGCATCGTCAAATCTATATTAGGCTCGTTTAATTTCGCGAGAAGTGAACCCGCTACAAATAAATTAACGAGCATCTCAAGGCCGGTAGCGCTACTTAGCGTAAATGTAAATATTTTGGAAAGTTAAATTATTTATACAGAAAATTTGGTTAACGAACTCCTGTTTAATTATTTCCTTTGACGAAATATATACGGAAGAGCCATGGCTGTTCCTATGTGTTAACACAAATATAGGGGAGAGAGAGTTTATTTCTGTCTCTGATGTTACACAATGAAAATGAAGAATGTGGAATAGACGCAGGGAAATCATGAAATAACGTAAGAACCTTTTTTTGGAAGACTATAGGTTTGTTAAGTTTTCGACACTATTATTATTGTTTATTATTGGAAACCAGTCTACTGCTATACTCACAAGGCCATGGTCCACTACCCTGGCCAGTGCAGGCAGAAAGACTATCTCGTAATTTTTTTTATTATCTTTTGTTTTTTTAAGGATTTGTTTATTTATCTATTTTTAATCAATCGTTTTGACTGCCTCGTTGGTCGGGCGGTTGCTAGCGCGACTGCCGATCGGGAGGTCCTGGGTTCAAATCCCGGGT
>DWDX01001418.1:0-18836 GCA_018245675.1 Agara michaeli | reverse complement strand
GGGACCTCCCGATCGGCAGTCGCGCTAGCAACCGCCCGGCCAACGAGGCAGTCAAATACATATATACATACGACATATTACTTATATAGATATTTTTATTAAACCCAGATACACAGGACAAACAAATGTGTTCATCACACCTATGTTCATTCTAGTAATTATACGATTATAGTTAGAATAAATATGTATATCAACTGTCATGTTACTAAATGTAACACAGGCGTTTATATTTGCATCGCACGATTTGGTATCACTTATCCGTGTGTGTAATTGTCCCAATTATTATTACTTGTGAATACCTACATCTGTTTAACATGATTTTACGTATGTGTTTCGACTATTAAGGTGTGCATTATTTGCGACATCGTAAATTTCCGCTGCAATATCCATCGTACATACATTGCCTTTGCACATGACAATCTCTATGTACGTGTCGATCTAAATAACATCAATTTGGGCGCAGCGTATCAATTACGGACACGCGTAACGCCAAAATCACTCTTATCCCCACAGTGTTAAGTATAAAAATATCTTGCATCACAATAGACGAGCTAGAGTATCGCTTACAAATGTTAGGGATCACGCCGCGGGAATCTCTACTTTATAGCAGCGTGTTAAAGGCGTTTTTAGCCTGTACTTTATATAGAAGAAGTAAGGTATCAGTTACAGGATTGGCTGACACGAACCCCGCCCAGTAGGGCCGTGTATATTTCACCGTACCTAAAGGCCTCCCACGCTCAGTTTGTTAGGTACATTGTACTTGATACAATATGCCGTTAACCGTTACGTCACTGACTGAACGGGACTTTTTCGAACGAACGATCGAACGAAGCGGGAACGTAAACATAATTGATTAGTTTATTTCATAAAAAAATCTATTTGTCATTTACAAAATGTGAGCAACCATCCTATAGCATTTTTAAATAATTTTCTTTGTTTTATATTACAAAGCCTTCTAGGTAAAAAAAATTAATTGACACTTCTACATATTTAACTAATAAGATAAGTACTTATGTAATTTTCTAGATATTTTATCTATGTAAGTAGGTATCTACCTACAGACCTACCAAATCTCTGATATCTCTTCCCTGTTTAAGAATATTCCATTATTTATGACAAGTCATTACTAGAATATCCTCCAATTCATTTCAAAACCTTAATGTTTTTTTAATTTTATTTATTGTTTCCACAACAGTTGCATTATTTTATTGTGTCACAATCTAAACATTTTATTCCTCCTAAGTATAACAACAAAAATAAATCTCAAGGACCTCAATTATGATTCAAAACCGGATTTAACATTCGAGAGACGGTCCAGTTGGAATAACACAGCATCCAGCTTATTGTGACAATCATCCCGTTCACCGCAGATAATAAAATACGTGACCACAGACAATAGATGACCACTTCAACTCGAGTGACCAGCCTCGGTATCGGTGACTCAAATCGTTTGGTCAGCTGTTGGTGTCGGAATGTTTTTTAATCTGTGCACGTACGTCTTGTTGTACGCGGCAATTCAATAATTTTGCTTTTTTAATATTTTTTACATCTAAGTATGACAAATTATCCATCAGCTAAGAACTAACATCAGGAAAATAATTTATTTTTGTTCTCAGTAGTCCAGCGTTTGGTTATGATAAACCTAATTATTGCTGGCTTCGACGAATTTTTTTTATCTTATTTCACCCTAATTAAGTACGTATATTAAAAAAAAAACTAGGCATTTGACAATTTTTATTTAACTAACTCGTAGATATTTTTATTTTATTATCTGTCATAAGTTTGTAGACAGCAACCGTTTTAATACACTTAGTAATAATAAATTAGTAATGAAAGTAAATAGTAACTGTAAAATATTTATACGTCCGGTAAAAAAATGACGGAAATTATTCGATTATATCTCGATGTTGACTGTTTGATTCTTCAAATTACTAGAATTGTTTAAGAAATTGTTCGTACCAATTAAATAGATACTAATATTAAAAGCATATCTATCTGCCTGCTAATTTTACTTACGTTGATAACACTGACGATGCCATAACTGACTAACATTCTGTAAAATACCGAAAGGTAACCACCACATTTATTGTAATAAACGTTGTATCTTCTTTCTCGCGCTGCTTACAACTTCATATCATAAGTAGAATACGTGTAGCACACAATAGTTATAAATAACGGCAACATTTATTAGCGACTCATTAAAACGGAATTAATAAATTGAAACTACGGAGCTGCGTAACTCACGAGCGAGACAGCAACAGCCCATAAGTAATAATGATAAGTGTCCCTAATAAAGTACGAACGATGTACCGTCTACATACATTTAAATTAGCGGTTTCCTTCCCTTCTTCGTAACGAATAAAGCATAGAGACGCGATAAGCGATTGCATTGTATACTTTATCGTGTTGGTGGACTGTTTGTTTTATCTAGTCGGCTTTTGCATGCGGTTTTGCTTCGAGTAAAAAAAGAACTCCCAAAAACTAGTATCCAAAAAAAAAACAATTACCATGAGCGTAAATCCAACATTTCAGGTGTCTTACTTCCAAACCGACGAATGTTATTAAATTTTTATACAATTTTTCAACCCCTATTTTACCTCTTAAGAAGTGTAATTTCCAAAATTCCTTTCTCAATGCTCACTTACGCAATAGAATTGAGAACTATAGAATTCTAATCTATACAAAAATAGGCAAAGTAACGGCTTTATACTAAAGGCGGATCGAATGATATAACGACCTACAGTAGGTACTTACAAAAAAAATATGTGTCTCCGTGTTTGTCTGTTTGTGCTTGCTAATCTTCGAATTGGTTGGATCTATTTTGAAAGGACTTTCCCTCTCAGATGTTACAAGGCATAATGTAGGTTATTCTTGTTCAAAAAAGTAGTATTTTATAAACTTAAAAAAAATCGCCTTGAGTAAGCGCGCGAAGTTCTAGCGATAAATAAAATGATATGCAAACGAATAGCTTGACCGTTGCAATGTTTTCTATGTTTAATAATTTTCGTAGTACTACATGAATTCAGCCATTCATAAATCGAACCACCTTGCATTTTTATGTTATAGACCTATATTTAATAGATAATGATATGTCATAGAACGTTTTATGCAATTTTCAAATTGTCGTAGGCACATACTGGCCATAATTTTTCCAAATTAGATGTTTCATTGTTCCAATTTTGATTTTCCAGTTCTGTTTTAATCAAGCTGCAACATTTGATTAAAGAATTTTAAGTAGGTACAGAAGGTACTCCTCACTGTAAGCAGAGATAAACGATACCTCCTTACTTCAATGTTAATTTCAAAGCATGTAAACTATATAGATTTAGAAACGGACCTAAAAAGTTTTATGAATTTAAGGCATCACTAATAGAATTTCGTATTAAAATCCATCTCAAATTTAGCAGCGCTTAAAGTAGACGTGGCAAGTGCTCGCTTCTCGGCGCGGAGACGCGCTCTCGAGAAACGAAGCCACTCGCCGGAGTGGCAGCTGCCCGTCAACTGGAGCGCCCTCCGCCAGCAGCTACGTTATATCATGGATGCCACGTTTTTGAACACGTGCATGAGCATCTACTTTCATGCATCGTGAGGATCGTTCTTCACATGCTCGTCTTAACTCGGTGAAATCGATCACAGTTCGCTTCGCCAGCGCCAACGAAATTCAAAAGACGTCCTACGTCTTAGACGTCCTTCGTTCGCGCTTACAATAGGCAGACACGTGAAAGTCAGGAGTCTCCAAAACCGGCGTTTTTTTTATATATATAACGAAGCCTAGCAAACAGGCAGACGGGCCACCTGATGGTAAGTGGTCACCGTCGCCTATGGACAGTGGCAACATCCGAGGAGTCGCCAGTGCGTTGCCGGCTTTGAAGGAGAGCTCTTTTTGCGCCTTTCTTGAAGAGCCCCATATCATAGCGCTCCGAGAAAACCTCAGAAGAAAGTTCATTCCACATCTTACACGTGCGTGGTAAAAACGACCGTGCGAACCGAACCGTGGAGGACCGCCATGAGTCCAGTTAATGTGGATGGAACCTCATTCTTCGGCGATTGGCGACGTGTATGCATGAAGAGAGTGATGAAGGTAGACGCGCGGCAGGTTTCTCAGGACAGAGATATTTGGCATTGTGCGCTGCCTACCCCGTTGGGGACGTGGCGTGATGGTATTATTATTATATTACAATAGGCACATAAAGTGCGATCGCGCAGAAAGAGATATTAAAATGAATTTAGAAAGCTCTATGTAATCACGCACGTCCCCTCGTGTACATGCTTATATACCCGTCGGAAACAAAACGCCGGCAGTCACGTACGCGACGAACGAGTTCCGGAGGGTGGATGTGATTACGTGCCTCCGCAACAGAACGGTCAATGTAACATTCGTCAGACGAGATATTCATGATACCGTAAGGGCAACTCATCGTCTGTTGGAACATCGTAATATACCTACCTAACTGTTTGTTCCGACCCTTTTATTGGTTCACTGGTCCACACGGGTGTCCTCTGCTAGTGAGATGAGTTGCAAATCGATGCTGGTTTTTATCTACCTATATGTTCGATTGTGAGTTGTGCGTATTCTCTCTTTTTCGATTAGAAATAAAATCAATAATTTATTATTCCACAAATATTGCGCGGGCAGCGGCAGAGAGCGATCCTTATAGTTTTGTTCTTCGAAGCGATGTCTCTATTTCGATTGGCGCCAATTTTCGGCGGGAAACACTGACACAGAGCAGCTACCACCCAGACCTTTTTACGATCCGTGTACTCTCTGTCACTGCCTTTGCAAACCATCTGTATTTATTAATTAAAAAACAATAATATAATATTTCTGTCGTGCACAAGAGGGTTTTAGGCCTTAATATGCCACGCTAATCACGTGCGGATTAGCAGACTTCGCAGACCTCAGAAATATAGACGTAACGAAGAACAAATATTGAACACCTAATTATTGGGACATTTCCGCACACGGCTGTCTAAACTCAAATTAGACAATCAAGTGCCTGGATTATGGTAACCAGACAGCTAATGCATAGGTACCGTATAATACTTATACGGATACTTTTATTACACTTAGATACAGAAACAACAAATGTGCTCATTTGACAAATATTTGTCCTGGGCGGGCAGTCACGACCAACGGCTACAAGTCAAGGTCTCTATTCACAAAACCGAGAGACAAATCAACTGTTTAAAACCGATAAAAACAATAATTAGAACCAATAAGATTCTGACGTTTATAATGTAACTTTTTTTATCTATGTACTACACACACAGAGTTCATAGACAAAAGAACAAGAACAATAGACTACAAAGGCACTGGTCCATATCCATCCATCCAGTTCCAGCAGATCTGCAAGAGAGTTGATTAGATTGAGGCAAACTTAGTGCACTTTTCTTATGGTAAAATAAAATTTCGAAATGGAAATTATAGTTCACTATATCGTAACTTAGAGAAATATGGTACCTATTTGGCCCTTGAGGGCTATTATGATGCAAATGACGGGGGCGACGCGAACTCCACGCAACAGTTCTGCCGCTACTGGTAGGTAATCACTGCGACAGCGCTTATGTGGGTACGATTAATTGACATGCGGCTAATTGTTTTAATGTATTGAAATGATCTTAAGTAACACCTAGAAATTTATGTTAGATAATGTGTACATAATAACTTACGCTCATAATCTGTCTACAGTAGGTACCCCAACCTGTCTATCTAGTTCAGAGTAATTTTTTTTTTATTCGATTTTTAATGGAAACCTTTCAATTATGCCTGCAACCTAAAACAATTTGCCACCTATTAAGAAAGTTTAAAAAAAAATCTGATTCGAAATTCAAATAGTAACTCGGTTATTTCCAAATTCAAATTGAGGTAAGTATGTATGTAAGAACAAAAATCTAAAAATAACAAATAAGATAAGTCGATACTTTTCCATAATATTAATTCCCTATATCTAATGTTTGTCTATATCAAAACATGAAAAAATGTGGATTCTTGTAGGGAATCGATGCACCCAACGCAATTCTTTAAAAAAACAACGATATATGATCCGAGACACATTAACCACAAACCCACATCGGAGCTACAAAGGCCTTTTCAATTTCACACCCGAAATTATATTTGAAAGCACGTTAATCGAATAATAGCCCCCGAAATGGGGAAGTACTTATAAAATTATCGAGCATAATACCCCAGGTAGCGTCGGACGAACGGTGTCCTGTTGCCCGAGTAACTGGAAACTAAAACTAGTTTCTGCAATCTCTAGGGTTCCGTAAATAATAAGCTATGCAAATATAAATCTCTAAAATGTATTAATAAAATGATCATAGCTACTACTCTTCGAAAAAAAAATTACAAGTCACCATGGACGATACTGGCTAAACATTTGTTGAATAGGCATTATATTATTTATTTTTATTATTAGAATTTTAAACAGATTAAGGGATATAAGTAACGAGTCAAATTTATTTTAATCAACATAATAAGTGAGTAAATTAATCATTTGACACAAAAACAGAACAAACCTTTTTTAAACTGGCAAGAAACCTAAACATATATGTACTATTCATTGGCAAGTCCTGAACTATAAAATATTATATTGCATACACTATATTACATTACACTTATTAATTGTGAACCCACGAATTTAATTTAACTATTTATTGTTTAATAAAACTTTTTTTAACCCGAACTACATCAATCTACATCACTTCTAAAAGCCAAAGAAATCAAGGTTCATCAAAACAATTCGTAGCCAGAACGTCAATCAGAAAGACTACGAAAATAACCAACGCAATGCACCATTTCACCGCTTATTCTGCCTAACTGACTAACGGCTGTCAATTCCGTTTTCAAATCAGCGCTCCCCACACGTTCTAGAACGGAAAAAAAGCAATTCGCAGATGAAATGAGCGCGGGAAAGCTGACGTTGTCATTTTTTACTCTTTTCGTTGCATTAGTATGCGCCGCCAGTGTCCGGTAACCATGTTATGCATTTTCACACTGTAGCGCTTTTAAAGAATAATAGATAAATAGATACATTATGCACGCAAGTAAAAGTAATTTTACAGTGTGAAAATACAATGGACATTTTTATTATGTATTGTATTATGATGTATTTGGAAGATTGATGTATTATGATGTTTTTTGAACACTGGATTCTTTCGTAAACAACAGGAATTCTTTCGTCTCTATCCTCTATTCTTTCATCCTATTTCCTGTAGAGGTAGGGACCAAGAATTTCCACCGGTCACGGTCCTGACAAACTGTGTTCGCTTCTGCTACTGCTACTGCTGCTGCTACTTTCATAAAAGTCGTTATATATGCTGGTCTATATCGCTAGTATATGTACGCTGGTTCTTATTTATGTTGGTGTATTGAATTTTTATAAAGTATAATTTGGACAGATGAAACTAAGCGCGGGGCGAAACATAACTCTCTTTTGTTACAACATTACCATCAGAACAGCCCGCGCGAGGGCGCACACCACTCGTTGCGCTCAGCGTTGTACTTGACTGTAACTTCGTTTACTCCCCGCTGGGGTTGCTACCGAGTAATATGGCCGTTTAGTTATTTTCTTAGTTATATCAATTTATTGATTAATTTAATAAGACTCCAATTCTCGTTGATTTTGATTGTCTAAAACCTTTTATTCGTAACACTGCTGGATGCTTTCTTCCACACTTCGAAACAACGCCGAGTAGATACAGTTTGCAATTGGAAAAGTGAATCGCTTCTAGACACCATTTAATAGATAAAAATCTAAACAATGTATTGGAAGCTTTCGGGAAAATTTACCTGTATACATCCGCGGCCTTAGGGGAAGCGAGAGGGGACCTCGAGAAACAACAATCTAAATTTGATATAAAAGGTAATATTATTGAAAGCGAAAGTCACCCTGCTTACTAATATTGCTGACGAAGACTTAAATAACAACTTAACAATATTTGTGATACTTAGAAGGCTTTAAAAGAAAATACACCATATTGTTATCATTTCAAATCCATCATCAGAAATACTTTAATATTTAGTATAGGCCGCAAGAAGGCTCGTAAAGGCTAAGGCTGCCACTGCCTGTAGGTATTTATTTATTTAACAGTTTTAGTATACTGGAAATTTTACAGAAACATCATATTAAATTTTGTACTTATATCCACTAATTAGTACTTGAGCAGCATGGTAAAGTAGGTAAATATATTTAATTGGTTAAATATACATCTATTACCGAAATGTCCCTTAGGCTCGTGTACCCTAATCCAAACGTTTTGATTTCTTAAAGTTAGGGTGCTGAGATGTTGCAACAGGCGC
Source organism: Agara michaeli (assembly GCA_018245675.1). NCBI lineage: Eukaryota > Metazoa > Arthropoda > Insecta > Lepidoptera > Hesperiidae > Agara > Agara michaeli. The sequence continues at coordinate 10,534 of DWDX01001418.1, read as the reverse complement.
AATAGCTATTATGGACCCCAACGCTGATTCATTTTAAATAATATTTAACACCAGGCCTTCCTTTGTGCGAAATTCTATGTGCAATATATTGTTACAATTTCAACAAAAATATCACCGGACTTTCGACTCTATGCCTTTGCCTCATAAAAAAATAATTGTGGTTGACGTGACGCCATCTTGTTATGACGTTAGGGTGCGTTCGTGACTGTTATTGACTCGAGTTATTGAGTTATATTAAGTAGTTTAGTTAGGTATGTTACTGTTAACGCTCTTTAGAATTAAGTAGGTAACAGTTCCGTTAGTGTTACAGGGGTATATAAGGATTATGAGTATTCTTAACGTTTTTTTCAATTGACGTGCCAGTCAGAAAGGTCAACGATTATTATCATTATTGAATCCAAGAAGTTCAATCATTGTAATGACTTAATTTTTTTTATATCGGATAATTAGAGTCTAGGAAACTAGTATCCATCAAGATCCAGCAATTTTTTAAAATTAGGCAATTATATCTTATAATTCCTCGGCGCACCTACTTAGTTATTTTAATTTGGATACGAGCATAAGTGTTCGGTAGATACTAAAATTTTTAAAAGGTTCGAAGGATTGGAACATTTGCAAAAATAAAACGTGCAGCTTTCCTTGTTATTAATGTTATTATATCATACAGTAGCATTTGGTTGAAATTCCGCGTAAGGGCCACGTAAATGTCTCATACGAATTTTGTTGTATTTCTTATCGTAGGTACCATGGAAACTAATAAAGAACCTATGTGCCTATTAATGTACAGTTTAGACATGTTCCTTTATCTGCTCGACCAAGATCGTAATTAGGACACTTCAGACTGTATAGTTAAAAAAATAACCTATTCCCAAATAAAGTTTCCATTATGTGCAAGTTAATACAATGTATACCAGTGAAATGCGCTCAGTAAAGTTCTTCGAATCGTGGTAACGAAGTCAATTTTTCGTCGCGAAATGAAGCTGAGCCGCGCGCCAAACAAAACCACTCCTACTACGGTGTAGGAACAATCGTAGCATGTGACATGCATTAAAATTGCTATACGTGCATTTGCATAAACGCAATACATATGATATAGTAACTAGATAGTTGATAATCAATATATTAGGTACATAAACTTCTAGACACACCTACATATTTTTATACATAATTTGAGACCTAAACACAGAACAAATGCTCACGACATAAATGTACCTCATTGTTGGGAATCAAATCCACCACGTCCGGTTTGCAGTCATGTTCTCTCCAAGAGTCTAGTCAAATCGTTATATCGCTTTATAACGTCTATAATTGAAAACCAAAAACCGTTTGTTTGTCATTAAGAATCTTATAAACAGCAAAATCATTTATGCGTAGGCAGCGTTCAGAACAGAGATTTCCAACTTGTGGGCACCCACTGCTAACTTCTAACGTCCGCAATCAAAAAATAATTAAAAAGTACCTTCATTGTAACTTAATAATTATCCTACGTAACAATTATACAATTTACAATAAGTCATGTACAAACAAGTAACTACAACAGTAGTGGATATTTAACTACACAAAGTATCAACTTCAATATGTTTACGAAGCGCAGTGACGCGACGATTGAAATAAGTTAAAACGTCGTGGCCAAGATGTCGACGGTCGAGGGTTTATTTAAAAACAAATTAAGGCGCCGAGACAGGAGGCACTCAAGCCGGCTGTAATGACGACAAACGGAGAAAGGGCAAGTCATGGTGGCTAACGATGGGATAACGAGTGGCCGGTCGCCGTGTAACGTTTAAATTTGCTCACAACGCAAGGCGAAGGACTTCGACGCCCACGACAAAGCAATGAGTAATCTCAACTCCACGCTGACGTTCCACAATGCGAACCAATTGAATCACATTTCACAGAATATGGTATGATGACTATGATGCGTTCAGTTCTAGCGTGCAAAGGTATTGAACTTAAAAAGTAAAAACATTCGTTCACAAAGCATTCATTCGGACCGTTCGCTCTATAAATTAATAAAGCTCCATATATATTAATAAATAAATTAATACGCTCTTAAATTTATTTTCTGTAACGCTATTCGCTATCCTGTGGGAGTTTCCAATGGAATAGTTGTCAACGTCATAAAAGTTACCCGTAACGTCTCTCCTTTAAAAAGGCAGGATTTTGTCATAATTTTACTTAGGTATTAAATTGCTGAAAATCATCTCTAAATGGTTGCTTGTTATAAAAAGGCTCACTGTCTGAACTTCACGTTTGTAGGTTTAGTAGTTTTGGTCCTGCGATCTTGACCCGAACAATCAGTCGGGTAATTTATTTTTAAATAAGAAAGTAATAAATATCGCCTTTGAACTTAAACACAAAATATCAGAATCGACAGATAAATTAAACAAAAAATTGCTATGCCGATTCCAGAATTTATTAACAGACAACTATGTTCGTAGAATACTTGTCACCGGCGAGAATAAAATCGAAAAACTAGTTTGTATTACGATTGAAAATAAACCAGAAATGAAAGAAATAATGTTGTCGTTTGAACAGCATGTACCTATGAGGATGGGATGAGAAGTTTCTTTCAGTAGTCATTGCTTGATGGATGACGGGCAAGTTCGTCTTGCGAAGATTTATTGAATGGTTCGAATAATATCTATCATTACAGTGATTCATGTTACATTGCATCTCATACCTTGAAAGTAGCTTTTATCCACACGGAATTTTCACTTTTGTGTGAATTGTATTAAACAAATTAAGTATCAATTTAAAGTATCCAGTCGCCTTGGCCAGGGTTTTACATAGTGCATACTAAACTTCATAGTGATTATTTCGCGTTATTGTCAGTAAAACTCTTGCGAGACTTTGTTTATTAACCCATTCTATGTTATTTCTCTTTTGAAAACACATTTTACAATTTTCGATTATTATGAAAGAGGTATTAACTAAAATGTATTTGATTAATTGTATTTCCGTAAAATTCAAAAATTAAATATTTGAATTCTCCATTCATACAATAATAGTCAGCGAAATGACAAAAACTGTACAGCCTACAGCGATTTTAACGATTTTGACAAGCTGTTTGACATTTATTGACATTTGACAGATGCAGTCCACATCCGTTTGGTTTGAACTTCGAAACGAATGATAATAACTGATAACGATGCGCCGGCCACAGTTGATCACGTAAGCACCACAAGAGTAAATGTCATTGTTAAATTATATATTTACGAGTTAAAATGGGTACAGAAGGACACAAAGTGTTACAAGTGGTGTCTGGGTGGCCAGCTGCTGAGCTGGCCTTGCAGTGTTTCTTTGTAGGACTGTGGCAGCTACTGCAGCTCGCCGTGCGAAGGTTATGGAAAGGGCATCGCAGGAGATGGAGCAAAAATATGCAATCAGTGGAACTTACCGTCGATTCATCCGTTGGAACTCACTGCTATATTAAAATTATGGTACATTTTCAATTTGTTATCGTTGTCGTTATAAGTTTGTTTCATTTTTGGCTAAACAGCTCTGGACCTTATATTTTATAAGCAAAATGTATTCACATGCACTTATATGAACCTAGTGATATTATAAAAATTGGCATTAAATGAGGGTACTTTTTGCTATTTGTGTCAACTGTTATAAAATTTGATCATTTATTATTATTTCTATTAACGATTTTTTTTAAATTATGTGTTTTGACTAGATTGTTAAATAGCTTAGCTAGCTTAGCTTAGCTTATAGCAATTTATTAACTTAATTTCATAATCACATTAAATTCAGTAATAAACAGGATAAACTACTTATAAAGTATAATTGCATTTTCCAGGGTGTAAAATATCACTATGTGGAAACAGGTCCAAAGTCCAGCCAGTTGGTTCTTATACTTGGAGATGCACCGGACAATGGTAACATGTGGGTGCCATCTTGGTCTTCAGTTGTAAAAAGACTGGTGGACACTGGACACCATGTAGTCACTCTAGACCTTAGAGGGACCGGTGGAAGTGAGGGTGGCACCCGAAGTGATTTATCTCCACCCCAGTCAGTTGCAGAATTAGCCGGGTTATTGGATGCATTGGGTGCATCAAATAGCAGCCCAGCAAATATTATAGGGTTTGGTATTGGGGGCATGCTTACTTGGTACGTATTTTGTCACATATTGATATATTATTATAAACCGAGATGTACGGACATATATTATGCTTACTTGACGTTTATAAAAACTATGACAAATATTTGTGAATTTACAAAAATCATGTAATATAATATACCGTTGTATGTACTGCTGTATTCTTGCCATAAATATATTTAATTTCACAGGTATTTAGCACATTGCCAAGGGTCCCTAATCAACAAATTTGTGGTAGCTGGTGCACCACATCCAAATCTGTACTGGCAGCATCCGCCAGCATCGTTCTGCCATGGAGTACTGCATTTTATTCAGGTTTGTGTTTTCACAGCCATCTGATATCAAACAAGCAGTGCTTAGCATTATACTGTTGAGTCTGCTAAGCAGCCTATATAAAATTCTATGTACATAAATTTACATCCAGATTCATAGAATATAGAATATAGACTTGTACTCATTACATAAATACTGATCCTCGAAGAGAATTCAACACAGATACCCAAGTTAGAAATCAAAGTTGCTAACCACTGACCCCATGAGGCATTATTAATATTTATACTCTATATATAATATCATACCAAACACGCTTATAGCTAATCTGTCATTTTAGCTGGTGTATTACCAGAATTTTAAAATAAAACGGTAGTTTAAAAAAGTTAAGTGACATATTATTTAATGTCTCTGTGGTATGTCTCTAGACAAACACAAAACAGAAGCATCGAACCTTACAAATAAGTGAATAAAGTATACCTAAAAAAATATATATATAATCCGCCGCTGTCATCTAACATGACTATCAAGTAGACTAACAAACACAACCACTGCATTATATATTATATCATCGAATAGATTTTTTCAGTGGCCACATTTCCCTGAGACCTTCCTGGCGGAGAGTGAAGCACAAGAGGAAGGCAAATGGGCCAGCTCGCGCGCCCGGGACTGGAGCGGTGCTTTGAACTATGTCAGAGGTAACTATACCATTCACAATTTTGATAAACACTTTTCATATAAATTCTGTGTTTCCTCTGATCATGAGAAAGGATGAGGACGACGACTGCTGTAAAACTAGCAGTTTGGTTTAGCATACTTCATGTGCTCTAGACAATATTGTAATTAGTTTTAAGGTGTTTAGGTATTCTGTTTTGCATCAGTATTCATTCAACATTTGGAGGGCCTTAAGGATGTGAGTTAAGGATGGGCATTAAGGATGCGAACAAGGGCTCTTAACTAAGGACATGCCAGTGATGTAGCTATGTGAAAACGTATTAGCGTGCCTACGAATATAAATCACTCTGTTTTAATACAGAGATCTATATGTCAAGATCTTGGCTCCCACTTAATTTTTCTACTCCACCTCATGGGATATGATGACATTGTCACATGGATTACTATAATTTGATTTCTTTTTATCCTTATTATCCAGGTGCAGCTTGGTGGCGCATCCACTCTGACCATAAGATCCAAGCGCGGGGATTGCTCATAGGTTCCAGGGACAGCGCGGCCCAGCTGGTAGCCAGCGCTCAGTACTGCAGCAACCCCGCACTGAGGCTGGTCGCTAAGCCGGAACCGGGAGATCTGGAGCTGCAGGGACTTATACTGGATTATTTAGTTGGTGAGATTCGTTTTTCAATCAATCTACTGTTCCACTGGAAATGTTCTACCACGCGAGTCAAGTGTGTGTTGTGAGACTGCTTGGAATCAATTTGGCAGATAACTGTTTGGGCTTATTTTACAAATAACAAACTGATGTTGTATAAGTTCTTTAGAGTCATAGAAAGTTTGGGTATTCGCCTGAATTATTGTCACAGTTTGTACAGTGGTTATTGAAGACCGAAAGGAAGAAAGTGGTTCGAATTACCATTTATTGTCTTTTTACATAGCTTAGAGTGTACAATTTTTACAAATGAACATCTAAATGTCCTATTTTTAAACTAATCCAACTAACGAATCATTAATTTCTTTTATGGTATGAGTAAAATGATAAAGTGAAGTGTTTGGTGGCGTAGGCAAGGAGAAGCCGCCGGTAGCAGAGGACGCTTCTGTGATGAGCCCCGCGGGGCTCGTGGGGCGCGTGCTGGGCGCCGTGGCGCACCGCGGCCGCGGCCTCACGCGCCTGGCGCTGCCCGCCGCCCCCGCGCCGCTCCCCACCGCGACCCCCGCCCGAGCCTAGCGTGTCTACCACTATTTGTGAACTGTGCCTTACAATACTGTTATTTAAATAATAGTGCAGTCAGTGAATGATGATAAAGTTGTGTTTCAGTGTGTGCTAATTTGATTGTGACAATTTCAAGTTTGGGATGTGACAGTTGGTAATGAAAATATTTCAGACAGCCACTGGTAAGTTGTAAATTTCAATGGAAAAGTCAAATATGAAGCCTTTGTATGTATGTCTTGTGTTGATATGTATGTTGTGTAATTAAAGATGAGCGTTAGAACAACTAAGAAGTAAACAAAGACTGTAATTGAGGGGCTAAAAAACTAAAAATAATGGTTCAAATTTTTTAAATAATAAATTAGTTTCTAGTAACTATTCCAAAAAGGTATTTAAGAAAGTATCTCTCTGCCCATTTATGCCGCTAAACAGCAACGTTTAAAGTAGTCGTCCATTTTGACAGGTGCAAGCACACAGGCTTCCACTTTTACCAATATGAACCAAAACCCAATTATGGTTTCTCATAGGAATTACATCGGAGGCACTTCTCAAACAACACTCGGTTGTGGTAAAACTGTGTTACTTATTCAATCATCGATTTCATCATTTAATATTAGTGTGATATCTCTCGTAGACTGATAGATAATGTGAAGGTCGCAGTGTGTACTATCGTCGCGATAATTAGGTCAAAGTTGCCTGTTGCATGTAAAAGCATATCTAATTGTTTATTATTGATAATGATTATGGTTGTTAATTTTTTTTATATCCAGCACTCTAGCATGTATAAGTCAACTATTTACTTAAAAATATTTATATAAGTAGAATAGATAAGTTGCTCTATTATGTACAAACTGCATTACAAAAATTTGGAAATTTCTAATTAATCTAATCAAATTGATCTATGTGCTACCTTGTGCGGAATAGCGCATAATTGCAGAATCATAAACAAATCTCTTCCTAATTTTTGTTTTTCATCGATGCACAGTTTACTGTTTAATAAACAGAGTTCCAATTTTGGATATTGACTGATCAAAAAGCATCATTTCTTATTTTTCTGGATGCGATAAGATTTTATTGATACTTAATCAAAAGTTATAGTTGGTGTTGGTTTCACTAAACATATAATTTTGTTGCGTATTCCAATAGTGTAAACTTGGATAAACGTCTAATCCGATTTATATCCAAAAAAGGTGCATATTCGGCTAAGAACAACGATATTTAATAATACCCATTCCGGTGTGAACGCTTGTCATTCCTACGCATTTTACCGTTTAACACGATTATGATTTTATGTATGTTCACTAAATTTAATCATTAACTTTAATAAATTTCTTGCTCAGTTTTGGAAACAAAATTGTCACAAGAAATTATTTTTTAGTCTGTTCAAGACATTTTTAATCGTAACATTATCATGGTATATATTTTAAAAAATGGTTCCAATGAGAATAAGCCACTAATGTTCCTGAAAATTGTGAATTTTGATGGAATTATAATATCTAATTTTATTTTATTGCCTAACCAAAGATTGATATTTGTTTAAAATATTAATAAGAGAATGATGTAATATATTTTTGTATGTATGGTTTAAATGAAATAAAAACACTACAAAATGCAAATGTATTTTATTACGCAATATGCCCACAAAAAGCTAACGTTATAAAATTTCACTATTCAAATGTTACATTTATATAATATATTCACAAAATCGACAATCTTACAAACAGCTGCTTACAGAAGTTGGCGCGCATCCGACCGCGCCAACGTTGAAGGAAGATATTATATCACAAGAGCTCTTATATAAATAATTTTGTGCTAATTTTCTTCTAATTCTAACATGATATATCGATGTAGATGCGTCACAGTAATAAATAAGTCATTAATTAACAAACTGTATACTTCGGGTACCTAAATACCTAATTAAATAAACCTAATTTCTCATTATTCATCTGTGGTCTCTCTGCTGTCAAATTTGAAAGCAGTGAAAAAGCGCGCGAATCATGAACCACAACGTAACAATTGAGTCTTGTTAACATTACATTCAACAACTTCTATAAAGAACATTGTGAATAGATATTAGCTAACAACCCACATTTAAAAAAATATCATTGTTATCTTTACTATTCAATATGTTAAAAACAAAACAAATGACTTTCAAATTAAAAAGGAAAACCCTAACGCACGAACATAAATCCACGCAGACTTTTACGCATTAAACATAAATGCCATTGTTACAGCTGGAGATAAATGCATAGAAATCTTAACTGATTTACGAACGAAGGAGATACGAAAATAATAGTCAAATTGTATATAGATTTCGAATGCCAATTTTGATTTTATAGCACCAGCGCGAGTTCGGGTCTTCATTAACCTACTCCACCATATATAACTAGTGTCATCTATGGGTTTTAAAAATCAACAAAATGAAATCTTAATACGCCCTTTCATCCTGAAAAAATTAATGTCAGCAAGACATGTCGTTAGATACGGGCGCAACGGAAGGGGACCCCCATGAAAACTTTGTATTTTTACAATATATCAAACGAATGAATGAACGATTGACCGAATGATTATGGTTCTCACTATGACGCATCCACTCTATTTTCTCTAAAGACACCAACATTTTTAGGCCTTTACACAACAATAAAACATCGAATAGGCACACTTTGAAATACTGCGATCACCTTACACATTCTACATTGTATAAAAAAAAAAGAGGACAGACAGACCGAAGACTAGACTCGAGGCGGGACATAACGTCAGTCAATTCGTGTTACATATAATTTTAGAACAAAAAGGGACTGTCAAATCAACGTTACATAATTTTGGCACAAATTCATACTGGACACCTGTATTTTTGAAAATATGCGAAGACCGATGATTACATTAAGCCGTCAGTCAATAATTTCCCTAAGGAACGAACTCGTCTATCTTTGATCCTTAGAGATAAACAATGTACAATTTAGTTGACAATATTCCAAAAGAAAAAATTGTATTAGATTTAGCAACCATAATATACTTAATTAAACATTAAGACATACATTTCTATATATACAGAGGGGAAGTTTCGTAGAAACAAATATTTAATTCCACAGAAAAATAATATTACCTGATAATGTATCGATACCTATGATACTGGATTGTTCGTAACACCATATCAAAAGCAAAAAAAAATGTGTCTTCCAAAAACACGGGGGAATTATAGTACGAGGGACCATTTTTCATTAAAAAAAAAAACAATTTGTCTATGATTACTCATTGCTAATTTTTCACAATCAACCCCGGCTCCAAATATCCACCCTGTATGCACAAATACAGTCTCCTATAGTTCTAATAGGGATTTATGTTCTTTCATATCATACAAAAAGTGATCTTGTTAGTAAAGTTGTCTGCCAATATACATTTGTATGTAAATACAAATAAAAATTATGAAATATGTGTCAGATAATTTGCTATCTTTATACAGTCTGTAACGAACACATTTCTTTGTGTCTGCAAATACAAGACACGTGTCCAATGTTATCCGTAAATCAAATATTCGAGTTCAACATTCAAGTAACCATATTAGACCCTAATTACATCCTTAGAAATAAATAACTTTACATATAAATTACAGTTAAAACCACAATATACAACCTTAATGTAATGGCACTATTAGGATAGGTTTACATATATTAGAATTTTTTTTTCGCTAAATATCATTTATGTAGACAAGTATAATATGATATAAATATTGAAAATACAAACTGATACATGTAAACCAAACCTTTTCGCGTAATTTTATACATACATTAAAATACAATACAAAGTCATCAGACAGCTTTTCCGTAACAAAAAAGAAACACTCGACACGCTACGCGATCCGCGTGGAAAGAGTCCCTCAAACCGTCGTCTCCCCTCTCGCTTCCACATCGGACACCGCCTCGCTCACGCAGCTGTCACTGTCCGTCGGCTTGAGCGTGACGTCACTGTTCACGGTCACATCCAGCCCGACGTCGTTCCGCGGCGCCCTCTCCTTGTCCCTGCTCGTTATCTGAGTGTACAGTTCGTCCAGCTCGCTCGCGAACGACACCGGACTGTCCCCGTTCACCTCGGGACAGCTGACGGCCGGCGTCGGCACGTATTTACCCAACTTGGGATTGTTCTTGATCGTTTCGCGCCACCCGGGATCGTAATTCACGTACTGGCTCTCTATCGTCGACACGTCGTCGTTGCTGAAGCTTATCTCGTTGGGACACATGGACGAGGGCGACGGCGCGTACAGGCCGTGGCTCCGTATGCTG
>DWDX01001417.1:0-18844 GCA_018245675.1 Agara michaeli | reverse complement strand
GCGAAGCCGGGGTTAACAACTAGTATAAAATACGAGTGGTAAATGCGTTGCGATATCCCGACCCTTAATATAAAAATGCTAATGTATTCTTTGCAGGCACATTATAGGTTGCTATCATATAACTTCGTACAAGATTCACACGTCACAAACATGTTTTCCATACAATTGCTATCTACAATAATTTATTTAATACCACGACAACTCGCACGTTCGCCAATAAAGCAAATTGCTTACATTTCACTCACGCCCGTCTTTGAGGCATCCTTCGATTGGAAACTGAAAAATATTTCCAATATTTTTCCCAGAGAATTTTCATTTCTACCTAAATGTACGTGTGAATTGCGTGAAACGCAATACAAGAAATATGCGAACGTTCTTCCGGAATACCTGAAAGAGTATCTCTGATTGCGATATGTCATTTAAAATGACGCTAATAAAATAGAAAACTCATTTAATTATACTCGTACCATAAAAAGATTAATTTGGTTAATTAAACTTTTTAACATCAATTGTGTTCCTTTAGTCTGCTGAATGTCATTCTACATAGAAAATCTTTTACCGTAAATTAAAATTAAACTGGTTTTTAATATTAACAAAATTTATTTGTAAATACATTACACACTCATTGTTTTGAGATACATTACTCACATGAATATTAAAAGACTCTAAATCTAACTAACTAACTAACTAACTAACTCTAACTCTAAATAGTCTACGGAAATATTTACCGAAAATCTGCAACATTTCATTTCGTTATTAGCAAGTTGATTAAATATAATACAGCTAATAGCGAATGAGTAAACATATTCTGGCCTCGCCCGAGGTAAGTCGTCTCGTCTGCTATTTTAGCTACCGTTGAATATACATAGTTTGTTTAAAGAAGCCCAGTAGACTCACATCACTTTTCTACACATTCAAGTCGCAGTGATACTGTGTATTATGTGTTTACGTGTATGTAGGGCTACTTTAAATTAATACTGTTAAAACGCTAAATGGCTATGTTACAAATAGATATTGAAATGTGATTTTTGCTGTTTTAAAACCAGTTATATTTATTGATTCAATAAATATGAATATAGGTATAAAATAATTCTCAAACATGTCTGTTCAGTCACACATACTGTTCGCCCGTGCATATATATATATATATATATATATATATATATATACATATATATTCAATGTAGGAAATACTTTATCTTAAAACTAAAACAGTAATATAAACAAACTTTAAAGTTGTCTATAGAAGCCCTACAATGTGCAATAAAAGTGTATCGAATGTGTACCCCAGCAGCCTGGTGAGGAAATGTTTAGTTGAGCAGGGGAGCATGAATGGGCCGTTTTTGATGGAAATTTAATGAGCGAGCTAAGGGATGGTCTTTAAAAACGGTTGACCATTAGAGACAAGGGCGTCTGAACGCAATGTCCACAACGATGGGGTATCTAATCGCATGGTTGTAAACGTTTTACACGGGATTTTGTTACGGGGATTATAATTTGAATTGCACTTTTTATTGCAATACCCTAGGTGTTCGTATTTATTTTCTTTGCCGGCCGACACTTTAAATATTCAATAAATAATTATTATTTTTAGGGTAACGTTGACTGAGAAAAGAAACAATGTCAGTACAGTATAATTACACAGCTTTGTTACTGCTATGACCTGTTTTTAGGCTTTTTTTTGGGCAGGGCAATACATAGAACAGAAAAGAAGTTCCAAAAACCCGTCCAATTTTCAGCAATGTGATTTTTATTCTAAGTTAAATGCCTTTTTAACTGGATCATACCATACCATTTTCAGCACCATACAGAAAAAAGCATCATACACATCAATGTAGAAAAGGGTGCTACATAGTATAAAAAAACAACACTAGAAAATCGCGTCAATCGCAGCATTTCATTTTGACATTTAATCTAGCACGCTGTTACAGCTTTCCGCGTAAAGTTCCATTACCTGATAGGGTCGTCCTGGGTTGTAGCCAATTAACTAGCTGAAGCTTTTTGAAGTCTGCTCATGACCACAACCCTTTATTTAACCCTTAGCCCTTATTACAGATCAATACCTTACCTTAGGATTAACCTTTAGTTTTTACACTCCCCTAATTACGAGTCTGTTTGTTCAACTCGCCTCACATCCAGTATATTCGATATAAATATCGAATGATAAATTACATTGAATCAAATACATAACTCTATAATATACATAATACATATATACGTGATAGTCATAATATTTTTCTTACTTTAAAATAAGTGAACATACTAGGTGTATTATTTATGGATATATTAAAGTAAGACGTAAATGAGATAGCATTCATGTTGGCATTTAAGACTCGTGGAGCGGTCTAACAAGGTTCTTGCCTATTTGCAGGCCGCAGGCCTTTTGCCTCAGAGTTGTTCTCGAACGCACCTGTTTCTTTCTAAAGTGAAATGCATTTATACTCGTAGAAAGTTAACCGGCTCTAATTGCTACTCTATAGAATGTCACAGATGCAATATGTAGTGTATGGGTAACATTCTCTCTCAATTATTATTTAAACAATGTTATAAGTAAGGGATGGTGATTAGTGTGTACTTAGCTCTTCGCTGAATGATCAATAATGGTAAAACTTTTGTGCGAATACTTCCAATATTGTTGATTTTTACCTTTCCACTATTAATATATTGTAAGTCAAAAATCGTACCTGTATATACCAAAAAACAATGATTATTTAAAAAAAAAAACATAATATATAAAAATTTATTGCTAATGATATTTTGACTGTACCTATTAATTTTGTGAATTTTAATGTAATATATCAAGCATACAGCTCCTGTTAAGCAATAACTCTGATAGAGGTCATCCACATTGTCACATTCGAAATGAAAAATGATGAAGGTAATAATAACAAAACCTAACGTCAAAAGCTGTAGTTCAGCTGAGGAATAAACTTATAATAGAAGTGTTGGTTTGGAAATAATAAACGTACCGTACATATGCATGGATAGCACACAACACAGCTGAAATCGCTCGACTGCTACTTCTACGTCTACCTGTAATTCAATTTCTCCAGTTTCAAAGTTCAGTGTCTTGCGCTTTTAAGAAAATCTGTGACATAAAAGTCCTCTTTAAGAGAATTTTTAGAGTTCTTCAAGTTTCAATGAATATGAGATTAAACAGAGGTTATATACGGAAACGCCTTTCATTAGCCCATTTAAATATGCAATTCAGTCACATTTTAAGGTTCCTCGTCAATATTATGGAAAAAACTCATTCAGGTGTATTGGATAAGCGTATAATTTATATTAGGAAACTGTGTATATCATCAAATCAATTATTAGCATTTGATTTCAAAATTATACATAACCATGAGTTATGTAGGTATTTCAGTTTTAAATACATAAATTATATTTAGAATGATTTCGATTTAAAGTATTAGGGATTTCCTATTTTAAATCTGAATACAGACATTAACTGGTTCGACAGTAAGGATTAGCGGTTGTGCTTTCACAGCTAACACCAATTCCGCCATCATTATAATTCGTAACAAGGAACCACTGTAACAAGTACTATTAACAAGTTTTATATTTATGATTATAACAAAACACAGTCACGACTAACGTTGTTGATATAAATACTATTACTGACTTCTAATTTGGCACTGTTTCAGAATACAAACACACCTGGTTAACAAAATTTCAATCCATGACTTTTGTAAACTCTATTAGGAGCAGTACAGCTAGCTTGTCAAAAGTTTGACTACACAAGTATTTCAATAAAACCATCAAACCAAAAATAGCAAGAAATAAACGACATTATTATACTTGTCGAAATTATATTTGGATATGGCGATGCGTTTGTCTTCAATGGCAATTAATAGCTTGGAAATCAATGTGCAAATTGGGAAAAAAATCACTTCCGGGTTATTAGAGGTAAGCGTTCGTGAAAAGAAATATTTAATTTTACAAAACGATAATGCTTTGTTTTGCGCCTTTTATCTGTTATTTCCTGTGTATTCTAAAACTAGGTCTCAGTACGCGGTAGGTATAAATTTGGCCCTTCAGGAATTTCTCTTTATCCGAACCGATTCTCAAGGGGTTTACGCTGCCTGGTAAATAACCGGCTGTCGGGGGTTACGGCCTTCGGTTTTACCATGAATTCAATCAAAGCCGTCTGTCAGCTGTTTGTAGGCGGCTAGAACTTTGATTTTCGCAAGCTTAGTATCAAAGTCATCATTTCTAGCATTGCTAGTATTGCATTTTTGTACATACATACATACATGTATATTGGTACATACAAAAAATCACAGGAATTTTTATAGCATTTAAACGGAAGTTTCCATATTTATAGCTAATTTGTTAATCTGTAACTTAATTCTTGCGGAAATTTGCGCAATTGCTATATCGCCTTTCACTCCTTATTTTATCTTTAAGTTATTAATTTTAAAAAAATAATCCAAATACGATTAAAATCGGTCCAGCGATTATGGCGTGAAATATGATACACAGACGGCATTATAATAATAATATATCAGTATAATGTGTGCTGTGTGTTAGAGAAATGTTAACGTAACTTAGGCCATCGGAGCCGTTACGTCCACGTCAGCATCAGATGTAATTAAATTTGTGCCGCTTCAAACTCTCAAGTTCGTCTTATAGCTTTACGTTTAGTTTGCATTCGCTGCACATTTTGTTTGGCACAACGCCGAGCTTGAAAGATGAACATGAAGTGAAATGTAAACGAAAATATACAAATATATTATGAATTTAATGTTAACTCGTACCTTATCTGCACATCAATATTATTAGCATCATTATCAATCCATTTACTGTTCCAATATTGGACACTGCTCTGCTCTCAGAATGAAAAGGTTACAGCCACAGTTTACCCTGCTGACCAATTATGAGTAGGCTTATTTTGTAAAAGTACCGAACCGATCAGGCGGTTCATTTTCTAATAAAAATATTTTAAATTTAAAGTGCATTTTCTGTCTCAATGTTACCAACATTAGCATATCAGTGGACACGAGTAATAATGTACTTTGGAACCGCAACTTTGTACCAGCTACAAAGTAATTTAATATAAATTTTAATCATTTCATGTAGGTATCTACGTAACACAGACATACAACCAGCAAACAATCAAAATACTCTTAATTGCATACCAATTAACAACAAACGTTTTAAACGTTCTAAGTCCATAACAAATGACGTAAAATACGTAAATAAATCAACAAACAAATAAATCTTAGTAAAATAAACTGTTCAGATGAATATTCGTTTTATGTTGCTATTCAAACGGAGAGGAAAATAAAATGTCAGAATATACAGGTATATCAATAGATACATAACACAAACAAACAAACCCTTTGCGCTTTCAACTCCCGTCTCGAGTAAAAAGGGTTAGAGTATATAGAAAAGATCTAACATTGTTGTTCGTAAATAAACAACTTTAACTATTGGCGTTCGCAGAAGGGAAGTGGATATCAAAAGAATATTCTAACCTAACCTTTACTACACTGTTCCTGGTTGCCCGTAATTAAAAGCAGATTTCTCTTCCGCTATTTAGGCATGCTACAGACAGCCGATAGCGATCAGCAAAATAACTTACATTACTTAACTTACAGCATAAAAATCAGGTGAGTTCGCAGTCAAAGGCAAGCTTATCGGCCAGTAAAAAAAAAAATTACACTTACAAAAATTTTAAGTTTCCCAACATTAATCAGCTGACAGCATTGTTAATATTATAATGAGGTAGCCAATATGCGGTTTGGTTTCAAT
The DNA here is from genome assembly GCA_018245675.1 of Agara michaeli. Lineage (NCBI taxonomy): Eukaryota > Metazoa > Arthropoda > Insecta > Lepidoptera > Hesperiidae > Agara > Agara michaeli. Next base: position 13,084 of record DWDX01001417.1, on the reverse strand, counting down.
TAGAGATAACTACTAGTATACATATAGTCAACAAACCTTCCATATTTTAACACTTTATGTTGCCTTCATATATGTACATTCTAATTTCGATTTTTTTCTAATACGTGTGACAATTACATGTAGAAATTTTATGGTACACTAATGTAATTAATATACATACATACGTCAATAATTGGTGCTGTAAATATTGTAATTGCTCTTCGTAGTGCAAAAAGTAGCTATATTGTGCTAAACTGAAAACTTGATATATCTAGTATTTGCTTAGCGTAACATATTTTCAACCTTTTTGGGTTCTCAATGTGAGCTCGTATGTTGATTTCCATTACCGTTAAAAAAACAACCGGTGTAATGTTGATTTTATCGGCTTTTACGGCTGTCTACAATATTTTTAAGGCTTTAAAGTTTACTTTAGATTTGCTTAAAAGTCAACGTATGCATTTTTTACTATCAGATACCGATGGTTTTGTCTTTTTTATTCAGGCTCATAAATATTTCAATGGCCCAAGCCCAAAATAGTCACAAATAGTCGATGAAAATCGTTCGTCTGGATCGGACTTTACAATGGCCCATCGTCTAGCGTATAGTGATGAATAACGAATATAGTAGGGTTCTATCCTATGGAGAGGAAAAACGTGAAGGACAGACTGTCAGACCTTTTTTTATTTTGCGTCGGCTACAGCGTTCTCCTGAAATATGGTTTGGTCGTGTCCCTTGTTTATTTTCAACAGTAATTTCGAATGTTTAGCTATGTCATTTATTGTTTGAAAGTTGAGAAAACTATATCGCACTTTCTCTTGCATATTTAAGTAGGTAAAAGTTATTTTTTTATGATGTTTACATTTTCAGTTATTTTGATTGAAATTACGAGTATATGATTTTAAAAAATTCCAGAGAAATAACCCAATTGTTTTTAAAAAAGTGTTTAACTTTAATATGCTGTTGCCTAGTCCTAATAGTAATATTCAATATTTTAAGTCTATGTAATTTCCTACAATACAATCAAAGTAAGGCTCAAAGTTCATTCTGGGATGAAATATATCAAAATTCATACAACAATTCCACATTTTTTCCTGACCGACCAAATTTTAGGTTATGAATCGAGTTACTGAGCCATATTTTATATTCAATTTGGCTGAAATAGGGCACGAGCTACAATAAGCGGGAATCATTTGCTTATGCAGGCTTCCTTTTTCGAATTTTCAAATAATTCTTCACTCGTTTTCATTGGAATCAATTGTGGTGCCATTCCATAAGGCAAGATATTATGTGTAGGTTTTAAAAACACCAGCATAGGATCTGTTTTGGGTTCCTTACTACTTCATAAAATATCTAGTTAGTTAAATTTTGAATTTGTCAGGGAGCGGCATGTTTTGCGATTACAATAAAGCAAAAAGCAATGTAAACGGCAATACTTATAAATGTCAAAATATTTATTTGAGATTTAATAAATTTCAATTTGTTCAGATACTTTATATGCAAGTATTTTAAGTATTATCCGTGAATTTATCGGCAATAGTTAAGCGTCTTTCACGTCACGCTCCTTCTGTAGCTTTTCATTATTCTCTCTTGTGAAATTCTTTGTGCTCTGCCTAACGGTCTTTGTGGCTCGAGTGTGAATCTCGTTACGGTTCGGTTCCCATCCTTCACCGCGTCATGATTTTTAAGCGTTCATGCTACAGAAGTCCTGCAAGCCTACGGTTTACCACTTGCATGGCACCACCATTACGTCACGGTGCAAAAAGTTTCTTGAAACAAAAACATTATAAAAGCTGTAAGATCATTCGTTGTCTTTGTAAAAAGCAGTGCAGTGTGAAGGTGGAGGTCATTTACGCGGATGCGAAAGTAATTGCCTTAATTTCTTTCTCAGTTTTTTGCTAGCATTGGTGATGCCAAGTATTGATGGATTGATATTGTCATTTAGAACACCAAACTTCAAAGTAACTCTAGGCAGTTCCATACGTCGTATCTCGATGAGTACCGGTTAATTAGTCATCGAATTAATGTAAAACAATTAAGAGAGTTTTCTTTGAGAAGGTAGCAAGCAAATCCTATTTCTTAAAAGGAAAAGAAAATCTTTGGAAAAGGACGCTCTTACGTACTTCGCGTAACAGTCTTTACGGTACGAGTGTGGATCTCATTGCCGGTTGGATGCGCGTCTTTGGAAAACGCACACTTATACCATGAATATGGCACGTCATAATGCAAAAAGTTACGCTAGTTTCATTGCATTGCTTTAGTTCGTTAACGCTTACTGTACGTTATATTGCTGTCAGTGAGCTTTACGTCTTTTCAAACTGGTTATAGCAAAGTGTAAAGTGAATAGCAGTTTGTAAAATTTAACTATTATTTTCTATTATATGAGGATTGCAGTAAACGAACAAGCAGCAATCAACCGTGGGACAAGTGGAACCGTAAATAATGCATGTTCTATCACCTACCGAATTCTCTATTTTGTTCATATTATATTATTATGTTAAATGCGATGTTGGGGCAGGGCCTGTTTGTTCTTGTACCTACTTATTTTCTACTCATAGATCCCTATAAATATTCTTCGTCTACTCTACTGCATATCCATACTATATATACATACATAGACAATTGTCAATTTCTAGAGAATTACTCATTATAATACAATTTTTACATCACACTTTTCCACGTTTCTATAAAATTTTATTTAATATACATATATCACTGTTAGAAAGTATTTACAAATCGTTTTAATAATGATATCTTAAACAACTCGGAAGGTAATCAAAATGTCACTTTTGTAACATGTTTGCGTAACACGCGAGGCAATAAAGCGTTATCGAGCGAAGTTTATGATTAAGCTCATGACGTCATTTCAACTTTCCCGATGTATATCTGCTACATGGAAATTAAATTCAATCTAGCAAAATTTTATATGTGTACGTAAATAAATTAAGGTAGTGTTTTATTTAGGTTTAATTCGCTGTTAATGCGATGATAAAATAGTTATACTATGCTTAATACATTTGTTATAACACTTATTAGCATTTATTATTTCTTTATATATTAATAAGTAACCGTAAGTAGCCACCATTTCCAGGCAAACTTAAGTAGAAGATTTGACATATGTATATTAAACTTATTATGTATTTTTTGGACTTTTATTTTCTTTTTGCTTTTATCTTTATTGTACATATGTATTCTGTATGAAAAAGTAGAAGAAGCGAAATTAAAATCGACTTTTAATTTTCGAACGACATGAAAGATTAGCCTATCCATATATGTGACATGGAATAATATTTACTACACTTTTGAGTTACGGTTAACGTCCATTTTCATTTATCAAATTGAAGCCTGAACTGGCACGTGACTGTTATGTGTAATGCAAAATTTAGGTCAGTATTGTTTACATGCCGTTGCCAACAAAACTAAATTCAATTTTAATATTCGTCGCAGTGCTATATTTAACTGCAACGCTGAAACTACACAATTACCCACCATAAAGAGACTTAAACAAACAACCATTGAATGTCTCTGCTTGAATTGGTTTAGAATTACGTTTATAATTGGTGTTGTCACTGCGTTGGTATTAATCGAATTTCAGTTATCCCGTTAGCTATCTACACAGGTGAAGATTTATCGTGCCGATTTGAGTTAAATAAATATCAAAATCAAATACATTTCAAATCGAACCCATTGGACTGACTAACGGAAAGCCATTATAAGCGGTCGGTGTACACAAGTGATGGATTTCAAACACCGAACTAAGCGACTCCAACTGAAACAGTAATAACCACAGTAAAATCTGCTAACCCTAGTTACACATGCTATCGTCATAATAGATAGTTAATAGAATCTAGTACCAATCGCTTGTTGACAAAATTAACGTTTCACTCTCTTTGTCACAAGAGAGATTAAGTAAATACATTGAAGGCTTTGAGTGTTCATGAACGTAAAGCGAAATGAAAGCATTTTCTATGCAAGCGTGTTACATCTTAGACTGCACCTCACTTAGCATATTCTCCCTGCCCTTCTAACTGGAGCTAAATGATGTACGCACATTCGCTTAGCGATAGACATAAGTCCAGTGGGGATGTTTCCTCAGATGAACGCTTCTTATTTTGTTCCTAAGCAATTTTGTCAATAATTGAATGGCATGCCCATTCTTCATAAATATTATTATAGAATGTTGAATCACGCCAATGCTAACGAGAGGTTACCACCGGAAAACAAATAAAGCGCAATAGGAAATAAGGAGGTGCTATTGGCTCCCCGCCGAACAGTACCGCTCATGTGTATCGGTCGACGCTCTGCCAAGTTGGCTTGGCGCGAGAATTCAAGGCCCCCGACTTTAATTACAGCGCAAAACAAACAAATAAAGAATTGGATGAGCCTTTGGAAATAGATATGCCTGAAGCGACTGCTTTTGTCTAATTGTATAATTAGACAGAAACAACTTTTATTAGTCACGAAACTTTTCTGCCTTCATAATTTTAAGGTTTCGACAACTTGAAGGTAATTTACCTCTCCACCAACTCAGTTTGGAGGCTTCAAGGCCCCATCTCTAATTACGCAATACAAACAATTCAAAACAGGTGAACCGTTGAAATGGATACCCAATTAGCTGTTGAAGATAACGTTTGGACTTGGATGTCATTCTAAAAGTATATCATAGTAATGTACGTATGTATGTATAACGGCTTTGAAGAATTGGATACAATAGGATTTATTTTAACTATTATCTGTCAACTAAATTAGTAATCCTCTCACATTCGTATATATAATACAAGTTCATATCACCAACACTTAGTATTTTAGTAACACATGGCTGTGCTAGTAATATGTTGCGGTTGAAGGTTGAGGTTTTAAGCAATAACTTTTGATGCAAATGTACCAAACAGTGAACATAATGTTTTCATTATAAAAAATATTTTTTTCGTAAAACACAGTCATACCATACAAGTCGATTGTCAGATTCTTTAATTTATATCACGCTCCACGTGACATTCAAAATTTTTCAAAACTGTGTTATATTTAGAGCATCCCTTTTCTGGGATGTTTAATAAACTAAATATATGTATGTAATTATATCTTTGTTTAACGTGATTTAGGCTTGTATTTGATTACGGAAAATAAGGTGTGGTCTAGGATGTAGCCACGCTCCCTTAGAATGTGTCACAGAACCCAATAATTAAAAATTATGTATTTTTCTTTTTTAGGAATAATATTTGCCTAACCGATTTTTAAAACATATTTACTGTACGCATATACACGATTTTCAGATTATCATTAATTCTCTCTAAATATCACCAACATTGGCATGATAGATTATTTGGGTCATTAGTTTGCAGATGCTTAAATAGAAAATATATTTTATGGTAGCTTTACACAAAAATTGATTACACTTTGTCTAATATCTAATCACTCAGCGTATTGGCACCAAATGGCGTATCTGTCTCGATCTTATTACAAACAAGTCGATCAGTCTTCTGTTGTACGTTAAAACGAACTACACTTGAACCGAATATTACATTTTTAGGACCGTTTTTCCAATATTTCGATATGCTAGCATTTTTATGTGGTGATTCTAGATTTATTTTTTCTGGTGTTCTTCATATGTCATTGTTGTGTTGTATAGTATGTACCATACCTGTGAATTTTCTATTGGTAACTAATACACCTATCAGTACAGTAATTGTGTCGATTGCGTTTATATCCCGTACCTTTTATTACAGCATTTTGATTTTTATTAATAGTATAAGACTTCACATTATCCTTTAATCCGCACTTCACGAAAAGCGTAGGAGTCGCATGAAGTTGTCACGTTCTGGGCAAATGGTGTGGGAGACAGACATATTAAAACAGGCATTCCATCTTAGTTCTGAGGAGCAGCGACGCATCTATGATCCATTGAAGAGTAACTCTAGTTATTTGAGATTATACCGATTTTAGTGGATTGCTCAAACCAGCAATATCATGCCGGTCTAACGTTCCCTTTAAATAAAAAAATAAAAACACGTAATCGTACGAGTCCATTCGTACTGAAAACACATTGCACTACATTTTAACTAGAATCTGCGCACTCGGCACGTTCCGTCCCGATCTCGTTTCAGATAGCTCAATCAATCTTACACGACAATGTAGCTACCGGGCGGAATAGCCAGGTGGCTTGAATTACGCAAGAGAAACTGGTTCTCGTGTTACTGTCAAAGGTTTCAAATTTCACCTAACTTTTAAAGTACCTAGGTGCACGCTATTTTATTTCATTTGTGTATATTTAATCGTATGCTCCAAGTGTTCTCCATAATTAACTACAACTAAAAGGAATCCGTACATTAGTCAAAAATATGTTGCAATTACTTATTTGATGAATGTGTTAATCGACTATACATTTCCTAACTGATCTTAAAATGAATTCAATATTTGTGATAATTATGAAACAATACCACCAAATCAAACAATGCATAAAGCTTTAGAGATAAATCTCGTCTAATTAAAATATAGCAGTTTATTTAAAATGTGCACTCTACTGGTTGCTCTGATCCCGTTTCAGATAGTTCAATTCGCTGCTACGTTGTAGCTACGGTTTTTTAAATTCAAAAATATTTCAATACTAGTGATGGTTACAATACTCTATATTATACTTATTTTAGATTTTTAGCATTGCTCGTAACCATCTAAGCGAGGAAGTCCTTCAAAATAATCCACCTTCAGGTCCAGAGGTGTAAGAGACCAGCCGGTTCGTTATAAATATTTAAAGTTCCTCTGAGGACCTGTAGCTTAATCTTGTGGTTGTCAACCCGACAGACTGTTTAATGTGCGCTATGGTGGCAACTGAGTCCATCTTGCCACAAATAACACTTATGAAATCTGCCAAAGCTCAATTATTTATATTAACGCACGTTATTATGTAAAGGGAAAGAAATAATTTATTGAAAGTTATTGTAAACTTTTAGGTAGCTTGCTGGCTTTTGTGATATAAGATTAATGTAGGTGTAACTTATTATTCCCGGATAAACAGGGATTGAGTAGTATATTCACGATCATTTAACTGGTCAAATGAAATATCATAGAGAGTTCTATTTAATACTCATAATTATGCACATACCAACCCACCGATCTCCTGACAAACGAAACGCTGCATTGTGAACCCTTCCATTTATCGTCTTGCCTTTGGCGAAATGTTGAATTTTTGAGAGCGATTAAGTGTTTTTGTAATAAAAACTTTTAATTGAAAAAGTTATGAGACCTTTAGCGAATTGTGGTGACGTCGAATATGAAAGTCTAATACGAAAGACGTACGTCGCAAAATTGTCTTAGGTTTTTACAATTTTAATGAGTTCTGAGTTTGTTACGGTGGACCCAAATTTACTTTACGTCCTTCGAAATATAACCGCAGCATTATTTTTTTAAATCACATAGTGTTTCAGTAATAACTCTTACTACGTTTAATTCTAATTTATAAAAACATAGCTGGGTATATTGATATAACTCTAAAACATTTTAAAATTGAACGATTTTGTGCAATAACACGCAAACACAAGGTATAATCTTCATCGTCACGCCTGTAATCCCCTAAGGGGTAGGCAGAGGAGTGTATTACACCCCCACATTTCACCAGTTACGTTTAAGTCCCACAATGGAATAGGTGAACCTAATGCCATGCACCGGGCACACATCAAGACTCTGAGTCACTACTAGAATATCTAAATTAGAAAAATCCAACAGTACCCAACCCGGGATTTGAACCCATATAATCTTCAATTATAGTAATAATAATTGGAGACAATTCCACACGCGATTCTCTGAATCCAAATTAGGCAATTAAATACCTGTGTTAGGGCAACCGGACAGCTGATAAACATACATATATACTACAAAGTAAATATTACTTAAATATTTATTTTTATTTCACCTAGACACAAAACCAGTTGGCCCAGAGTGGAAAGTGACACCCATGTCATCCGGTTTACGAATTAGTCTCCCTGACCACTACACCAAGAGACCGGTCAAAATTGGCGATGGTTGGTCAATTTAAAGTTAGCATATATCTTTAAAATTACAGCTGCTTATTTCCATTAATATACCCGTTTGTTAGTGACTCATTTGCTGTTCGGTCGTATATCAGCGAGTTTCGAAAACAATGCTCTATTAATAACAACGAGCGCACAACTCATCTTTGTTTTGAAAACTTCGTATTTCCAGGAACATTTCCATTAATAGTTGTCGTAAAGTTTATAACTTGGGTCTATTCAAATGACTGTTTCTATGCTGCATCCGTTGACTCTTCATATAAAAATGAGTCGACGTTAGTTCCAATACTGTTTGCGATAAGAAAGTTGCAACTCGGCGAGGTCTCTCAATCTACCGAGGTACTCAATCAAGTGGCTTGAACGTTGCCCGTCTAAGAAGGAACACAGACGTAACGAATGTATTGTTCTCTTAGTGCTAAAATAAAAAGTACTTCGCCAATAGCTCCTCTGGACCGCAGGAATTGCTCTGATGAACGAGCAATGCGGTTCTAATAGCAATACCTTTTTCTCTCGTTGCGAACGTGAGCGCTTTTATAAGAAAAATTCTAACAAAGCAAAATTCGTAAAACGGAATGCCGGTCAATATATAAATTGCATAGTTTTGGTATCAAAATTTAAAAAAAAAACGTGCCAAAAGACCCGGTATAACATATTTATAAAAACGATAAATCGTATTGGAATATTGAAAATTAAGGGAAAATCAATCAGTTTGCTATTTCACGCTAGTCATGGTAAACTACGTACCTTCGTAAAATATATTATGACATTCAATTAACTTATTAATATGCAAATTAAGAGAGAGATTATTAATACTAACCTTAAACTATAACGGCTAAGAAATTAGTGACTCGGGGTCTCACTAAGTGTATAAGTTTTAAATTAATCTGCATATGTTATTCAAAGTCCCATTTAAATCGGTTAAGTGGTCTCTAAAATTATACCGATCTCCTCCAAGTTTCCAAGGATATAACTATGGATAACCCTACATTAAATGTAGGGTTAAATTTAACTAATATGTTCCACAGCCGACGAAAATATGGTAAGAGATGGTCTGGCATATTTTTCAAAGTAAAATTTACATAACATAGTTAAATTTACATTAAACTTTTACAGCTGAAAATTCTATTGAAATAAATTTAAAAAATATATGGAGTAAACATTGTTAATTTTGTCTATTTAAGCGAAATGTTAGAATATTTTTAACCCTAGCTTACATGAGTCTTTTCACTTCTGCTTTTACGGCCAGCTAGGTATTTGTTTTTCAATTGATGACATAAATAAAAGTAAATTCAAGTTTGGTTAACCTTAATAAGTAAAAACTTGTAAAGGTTGTTAACGTAAGAGAGGAGGTTTTCAATATTTTACCTTTCGTATGTACATCGCAATAATTGTTTAATTATGACCTTACAGTAGCAAATAAATCACACGTTATCTTTCTTCGCACTAAACGTTGCGAGTCCGTGCTGATACGAGTCGGCACGTATTCTCAGCTCAAATGCTTTGTCCGTCCGGGCGCGTGGTTGTACGTGTGTCCCTACCAATGAAATTGGCATTTTGTTCGGAAAATCCTTGTCGATTGTTTGGAGGAGTCACTTGTTTTAATCTGGTTCAAAATAACATTTGTCCTTGTATAAAAATAAATGTCCAAGTGCTGAAATATTGATGGAACCAAGTCTGGGTAACGTGATAGTCGATGTAGTGTGACAATCTACAATTTCAGCTATTTTGCTAACGTCCTTTCTGAAGATCGCTAAGCGTCACCAGGAAGAAGTAATTGCGAACAATTGACCTTCATCTTCATAATTTGACTGCGAGCTTATATTATACACAGTTAGAGACATAGAAGATAATTAAACAAAGACAACAAAAGGACTACATGAAATCACTGACACTATTACCTTTTTTACCCGATCACTCATGGTACGTATAAGTCTAAACAAACGCTTTACTACATTCAAATGCCTAACGCAATATTTTAATGTATTACTTGGTGTTATCCTTTGGAACAACATATTTCCTTTGTGCTGTAATCGACGTAGCAACTTAGAGTCACTATTATGGTCGTCTTCGTGGCAAATATTATGTCTTTTCACATAATGAAAGAGTTAAAGCCTTAGGCTACTTACACTTCATACTTTTTAAATGAGAACACAGCAATAGGAATTGATGTACTGCTTTGCTTTACTTCTTGGCAAGGATTTTCCATCTTCACACGAAAATATCCGGATTGACCATATATCAAATATATATCAACATTTATCGAAATAAAACCAACAATAGGTTTTTTGTCTTGAGGATAACATTAACATTGGCGTAGTATTTTCTCGAACTCACCCGCAAACTAATTTGGAGCATTAATTAATTATGAAATGGGACTGCGTCCTTCGCAACATTTAGTGTTCCTTGGGGAACAATTTGTTTCTAATCAATTTCTGTACATAGAATTTTGTAACATAATATATTATTCTAGACGGAATACCTAATTTCCATACCTACGTATTTTAGGCAATAAAGTAACCACTTAGCATTCTGATTAGTTAAATGTTTATGTTTGTGTTTTTTTTTTAAATATATTAAAGGACTTTGTCGCAGACCGACCATACCGTCCCGTAACCGACAACACACAAATTACAAAAAAAAAATTAGGCCAAAATACAACAAAAACAATAAACAAATAAATAAAAAAAAAACAAAATTAAACTTACGTTTATGTTAAAACCAACTCGAGTACATACAAATATTATTAGTTTTTGAACTGAAATTTTTCTTTACTAACATTTACTCGTAATTAGTTTGAATTAACATGATTTATAAACATAATGAGTATTTCCTTCCTCAAGTGAACCTTGAAATTAAAAAACGTGACATCGCTTTAAACGATCAATCGACAACAACAGCCAAGGAGATATAGATGACCAAATTAACTTTGTGGATGACTTAACACAATTAGCGTTTGCCCTCGATGTTTTCGTGCGACCTTTACATTTTTTCACGGGCGTCTAATTAAAATTAGTCATGCGATATATCTTTACAATTCAGTATAAAATTTAATGGTTACACAAAACAATTTGGTATAATGTCATTGTGAAGAATTGAAATTGGTAAAGTCACACTTATAAGCGATCTTGACGGCAACTTTAAGGAAAGATTCTGTTGTTACTTTGATTTTTTTTTAGAAAAGGCTTGTGTTTGTCTACGAGCACCGGATGGGAAGTGAGTTGCAATTAGGGATGTGATAGGATGAAAAGTGCCTATTCAGTCTTGTATTGAATAATGCCAAGTTACATGTATGAGGAAAAATAGAGACCAATAAGGTGTTCCACTAATTGGTTGTATGCATTTCAAACGACTTTTTTCCCAACCAGAACATGTGTTCGAATGTTCTCATACGATTCCGCAAATTATCAGATATAAAGATATAAAGTCAAAGAAACTAAGAAAAGAATATACATAGAATCAAGCTTTATTTTCACTCCAATCACACTACGTGTAAGTAAACACATTAATCTCTACTAAGTGAATTCAACGAATTAATCTGCCCATTCACATCCGTAAGCACCTCGTATCGCATCCGATAACCGCATTACCGCGAACGAGCTGCAAACACTGGGTGAGAGTACATTTATGTCCGATTACAGCCAAAAATTGATCTACGCTTAATATTTCCGTTTCATCACGGATATAGGATTAGATTTTCAAGTACTAATTACATTTAAGTAGTACAAATACAGCTCAACTTTACAATTCGGAGTAACCATAATTAAAATTTCAAACACGCGCAGAACATAAAAACGGAAAAAATATTCGGTGCATTACAAGAAGAGGAATTTTAAAAATACTATTTTACGTTCGAATAAGGGTAGAAATTAGTCTCCGAATTAGTACATATACCATAGTCCGCATGAGATCAGGATGCGGGGAATTGTGTTCGACACATGCCGCATCCTAATGTGGCTATTGAATTTGATGCAGTTGTTTATGGCTGTAAATGCTCGCTATTGTATGTAGGTTTACTATTCAGTTATTGCTCCATATATGAATTTCTACAGAAATATAATTCGAAGCACCACATTTATGAGACTTTATCGTATTATCATTAGAGTAATTATGTACCATTATTTATTTCAATGTCTATAGTATGATAAATACAAATTCTATGAATTTGTAATTGAAACATCGCTGTAATAAACACACTGATGTATCTAAAAATATGTAGAATGGTGTAACAAATGGTCCTATTTGGCTTAATAGAATCATGTGTATAAATATACGTTGTGTGTACAAGTTGTGTTCTAGTTGTAGGTACGCGTGGTATGCTCTTGGAACATGTCGCAGGTAATGAGGTTATTGTATTTGATGCGAGTTATTTCTTAGCATCCAAGCACGCTGATGCAATCTATTATCTACGTTTTTTCGACACGGTTGTGTACATCAATTTAGGATTTAATTTAGTGTGATGGATGCATTAGCAGTCCTGTATGCCCTCTATTTACTAATTCGTCTGCTTTTCATCCCCGATTACTAGTTTATCGTTTTGTAGTACTAAAAAAAACTGAATATTTTTATTTCAGTATGCAGATTACAGTAGCATATTAATAAAAATATTGTCATAATATTAATATTAATGTATTACGTGCACATATTTAGTTGCGAGTTATGTTCCACATTAATGCGGTGACTGAGTTCGATTCGATTCGAGTTGTTAGTCAGTGTAAATGTACCATAATTGTTTTTCGTCGCTGCATATGGAACGGGATGATTTGCCTCATAGGGAGGTATGTAATAGGGTTTATATTAAATGATTATAATAAGGCTTATATAAGTGTGGGTAATTAATCAATATCAATTTTGAGACCGCAAACCATATACGGTAAAAATAGATGGAGCTTACAAGTAAGCATCGTTGCTATAATTTTGAAAACAACATACCCAAATCACTTCACTTCACTACATAGTATAAAACAAAGTCGCTTTCCGCTGTATGTCCCTATGTATGCTTAGGTCTTGAAAACTACGCAACGGATTTTGATGCGGTTTTTTTAAATAGATAGAGTGATTCAAGAGGAAGGTTCATATGTATAATA